>BMAO01011118.1:0-21568 GCA_019973975.1 Trichonephila clavata | reverse complement strand
TTTTTTTTCTGTTTTTTCATTTACTGTGATGAAACATTCCCACTCTTTTAAAATAATAATCTGACAATAATAATTACTTTTATATAATTAATTGTATTTAATTTATTATTTATTTAAAATTATTATCCTTCGCTATTAAATACAAATGTATCTCTCCAAAAGACCTCAAATGAAAACGATCGTGGTAAAACTCTTAATTGCTTTTTAGCGCAAGAGGTTTCCCGCAGCACCTAACATTAAAAACTTCTTTCAAAGCTGACTAATGCCAGTGTGGGGACCGGAGAGAAAAAAATTCCCAACACAAAGAACCTAATCATACTTTCAAAAAAGTGGGACCCAAAAACAAAAACAGAACTCCTCACCAAGTGTTCTTGTTTACCCTTCAGGCATCTCATCAATTACAGGCGCATGTGTTCCAAAAATTGTACCTAAAGCTCAGTTCCAGCGTCATCTCCAGATGCAGAATGCTATCTTCTTGAGACTTGTGCTACTAACGCAGGTGATAAGTAAGCGATCATTATCTCATTTGTCAGACGATTCCGATGAGCGGGGCAGGTGAATTTCGGGCAAATATCTCCTAGAATGCAAAAGAGGTTCCATTCACCCCTGTCCTAAGAGATTTCGAACAGCAGAACGGTATTTTCAAAAATGCAAGCGACTTTTTTCGGAAAAGAAACTTTTACAGTTTGTTAGTTCTAAAATAAATAATAATTTTTTGAAAGCAATTCCAATATTATAATAACGTATCCAAAATAATAAATGAATTTATGAAATAGGTTACAATGCTATAGTATATGCTTTTTTTTTTAAAAAAAAGCTATGCTTCATTTGGTTTTCAAATTTTACACATCTGAAATAGAAAATTCTGTGTGCTTTCACCGCCATTCAAAAACTTTTTAAAACATAACATTTCCGTATGCTTATAAATTAATTTTTAATTAGGTGGGAAATGCCTGCGACGGATCTATACGCGACCTTAGTACTAATCCTCTTGGGGAAACTTTGGGGCCAGCATTCGCGTTAATTCACAGTTTCTCAAGAAGAAACCCTGATATTTAAATTAGTTTGACTATATAAAGTCTATATATAGGTTTTGTAGATGTAATATAGAAGGAGCAGGAGAGCTGTTGCGGTGATTAGTAGATGAGAATATTTCGTTGACTATTTCATCATCACAATTCGAGTAAAGGAAGGAATTGCTAAGATAATAAATTAGTGGATTAAGGGTCTAAGATAGAGTGAATCAGATTTAGTTAAGCAGATCACTGGCGCTTGTTTACTTAGACTTGTTTATTTAGAGTTGTTCACGTGGAATAGATTGCTCTATTTATATATCACTCCTAGGGTCTCCTTTTGTAGTTTCACTTGGGACTGATTAAATGTGTTTGAATAGTAATAAAATAATAGTTATTATGGAAGTTTCTGGTGATGCTTTGTTTCCCCCACTCCCTTAGGTAGGCAAGACGGTGAAGGAGTGGTGCCAAATAGGCCACGCTCACATGCCCTTCATTCTTTTTTGATTATCCTGCGCAGGGACGTCTTAAGACTTCTTGAGGTCCTGGACGACCCCTACTCAAATGTAAGCGCCATCTATGACCCTTAAAAGTAAACACTACATAGCATGTGTGTGTGTTGTCAAATACTCGTACAAACAATAACCGGAAACAAATAAATGTGCATGATTTACAATAGCACATATCAGCTCGACCGACTGTCGCCTTTTGGCCGAATTGGTAATGATAGTGTATGATGATAGACCTAGGCCTATACGTGGACGACGGTCATCACATGTAGCCAGTTGACATATCGTCCAAAATTCTCAGTTTTTCGGAGAATACCACCGGAAATAACATTTGCCCTTTGAAATTATTCGAATTATGATTTTTTGAAGGTTGGGTCAAGAACGAGACGAGGTCCCCATTGGGGCAAAGGCCCTGGGCCCGGGCCCAGTTGGCTCATGTCTTAAGACTGCTGCCCTGCTGATAAATTGGAAAGTTTATGCCACAAATGCACATTACAAGTAAAAGAGGACACATTTTTCATTTTATAAGATCCATTTCTTAAATATTTTTTACAAAAATCTGGGATTTATTTATTTTTTTTACTTAAACATAGAACTTTGGCAACAAAAAGTAAATGTTTATTTGCAAAACATTTAGAAACTAGTTCAAATCTAACTGCTTAATGTAGCTTATTGTTTTTGTTAACAAAAGAAGCAAATAAAAGTTCTTGTTGGTTTCAGGTAAAAATAAAATTATTGAATACATTTTCTCCACGTCTGTGTACTAACCCCTGTGGACTCCCCCAGGACAAAGGTCATCTTTCAAAATGACCTTGACTCTCTCATTCAGAGGGTTTGTTGAGTGGGAGGGTAATAGAAGATCGAACCGGATACTGAACCTCCTTCTTGAAATTCACTCTCTATACCCTTTTCCTTTCAGGAAATTTCCTGGACTTTTAAGAGCTACGTGGTCACTCTTACAATGCCCCCCCCCCCACCTTAAAAATTTAGAACTGCGAATTGTCAAACAAACCGGAAGTGAAACAGAACTGTCGTATCAATTTCAGTTTGAAATTTTCCTAATTTTATTTTTCAGTTGAGCGTACCTTTAAAAGTTTAGTTGTTATTCACTGATTTGTCTTTCTTTTTAGTTTTAATATTTCATTGCCATCTTTTCTTAAAGCAGTCTTTTTCTGATATCTTATGTGTTTGTTATGAAGTAAATTATCATTTTAAAATAGTCATCTCTTTGTTCCATTTACTGCCATGCTTCTCAAACTTTCACCATTTGCGATCCAATTTTAAGCCCTCATTTTCATCGCCCCTCCCCCACCTGCAATAACAATGCATTGAATGCAATAATAATGTACTTAGAAGCTAAAGTTACAGTATGACCTCACAATTCAGGGACGTCTTAAGACTTCTTGAGGCCCTGGGCCTTACGCAGAAGTAAGCCCTAGGCCCCTACAAAAATGTAGGCCCCACCTATGACTCTTAAATGTAGATAGTACATAGAATTCGTTGTCAAATACTCGGACAATAAATACATCGTTTTAAATAAATGTGCATGACTTACAATCCAACGAACCGCCTTTTGACTGCATAAGTAATGACGGTGTTTGGTGGTATGCTGAGGCCCTGGACGATGGTCATCACATGTAGTCAATTGACATGTCGTCCGAAATTCCCAGTTTTTCGGAGAATACAACCGGAAGTAACATTTAAACGGTGAAATTATTCGAACTATGATCTTTTTAAGGCTGAGTCGAGAACGAAACGAGACCCCCATTGTAGCCGAGGCTCTGGGCCCAGGGGCCCATGCATTAATTATAAACCGTGCAAATTATTAACATGAGTATTAAATTTTGTGTGTGTATGTTACTTTAAAGAAATAAATATTTTAGGGTTATTTTTAAGTAATAGGGTTTAAGTAGAGCAAAGGTTTTCAAGGAAAGGTTTAATATTAGAAATTGACACATTGTTCTTTTTCTGTATTTATATTTATCTGTTTCTAATTTTTAAATTGGAACAGACAAAGAGTATAAATATAGAAAAAGTATTTAGAGGGTCAGTTAAAAATATAAGACCTTCTTTTTAAAAATTTTGCTCTGCAAGAGAAAATCAAGGTCACCAGTAATTATTAAACTTGTTCTTAATTTAGTATTGTTAAACCAAATATCACAAATAATATACAAATACTTTATCACAAATACTAATCAAATTATTTGTATATTATATCAGTGTAAATGTGTATCTGATTCTTTTTAATTGTTTTGCTGCCTTTAAGTAAATTATTACTTTTTTTAAATAACCTTTTATTTTTGATATGCTTGTACCCTCCACATTAGGTTATCATGCCTCTCCCTAGGGGATGCACCCAACAGTTTGAGAATCACTGATTTATTAGATGAGTGGTCTCCAAAGGGTGGTACACGTATCCCATAAAGTGCACGAAGTGATGCGTGGGATACGCCAAAGAAGTAGATTCATGATATGCAAGTATTTATATAAATATATACATATATTCAGTTTCACAAGGAACTCATGAACATAAACGTGGAGGAAAAGTTTTATTCCATATATCAGAGGTTCCCAAACTTTTTTGTCTCATAGACCCCTTGCCATGTTTTTCGATTTTCGGTAGACCCCTACTTACCTCATAATGAATTTTTGCAAATTTGTCAACTTGAATGTCTTTTTGACATTTGGTATAGAGCAACTTTCTTTAAAAGATTTAAATTTCTAATTGTAGTGAAGTACAGTGTTCAAAACCTAAGACAACACATGTTAATTAATAAAATTAAAATTTAATGATTACTTAAGGTGTCCGAACACGTTCGGAGTACTTTTTAACAAAATAACATACTAAAACATTATAAATGCTCTTTTGGACTCAATACCAATAAATATTACTATTTAACTATCAAAATTTAAAATAAATTACCTCAATTTTACAAAAATCACAATTATAAGTGAAATTTTAGCAATATTTTTGAAAAACTTCAAAGCAGTTAAAGAAAAAAGTAACAAGCATATATTAGTAAAAGTATTACGAAAACAAATTAGATGCATTTATCTAGAAAATGTACTAAAATTTTAATTTTTTATTAAAATTTGAAAATTTAGAGCTGATTGAGTAAATATTATAAGAAATGTTACATTTTTTATGAGACCATTATTTAAATAACAAGCCATTACTCAAAAAGTATTCATACAATAAGAAATATTTCTGTACATTCTCTAGAAAATAACGTAAATAACAGGTTTAAAAAGTTTTATAGAAATACATTCGTAATATTTTGAGTTATCAGACTCGCCATGATAGATTTTGAGCAATTTAAATGCCCACTTCTGGTAGATCAAAAACCCACTTCCGGTTTTTCTAAATTTATAAAATGGATTGTAATTGGCCTCTAGGTAGTGTAGAAACAAAACAAAGTATGTTTCGTAAAGTCAAAAGATAGCTCTATTCAATAAAATAAAAAACAAAAATATCTGTATTGACTGAATTTGGTCATTTTCAACGTGTTCGGATACCTTAAAATAACTGTTACATAAAGTAACTGAGCAACAAATAAATGCTTTTAATGGGAGAGATGAATCTGATGTTTCTAAAATTGCTGATATCTGTTTCTAAATTTTACTTTAAGATCTCGGTGCCTATTTCGATAAGTACCTCTTGTAATATGACATTTGTTTTTTCTTTCAATGTGACCATGTTAATTAATTGCCTACTGCAGTATTACCAAGAAGTCTAGTGGATGAGTGGTAGTGAATCCGCTTCCACACCACAGGTCCGAGGTTCAAACTTCGGGCTGGGCAAGGTCGACTCAGCCTTTCATCCCTTCAGTCGGTCGATAAAGGAGTACCAAGTTTGCTTGGGAACTTAACACTAGAGGTTTCACGTCAGACTGACCACCTGATCGGAACATCTGCTCATGCACCTCAGGGCCCAAGGTCACGTATACTGATATGGGCGCAGTAGGCCTTGTCCCTCATGGGATGTTGCGTCACTGAATTAAGTTTTACCGTATATAGTCAAAGAATTCTCAAACCTAGTTTCAAATTCTGAATAAAGGGACTTTAAATGTTGAACTTAGGTTAAAACGTCCTTTTCCTGGCAGATTCTGGTAGATTGTGTGTGACAAATTGAGGAAGTAGGAAAATTCAGAACGTCCAATATTATACTCCTTAGCTTAATTATGGCATGAAACGATGAAATGGTGTTCTTTGTAACAGCAAATTAATTAAATTTTGTAAATAAATCTGTTAAAGGGGTAAAATCTGGCTTCCATTTGATTAAATTTTCTAGTCATGATCTGGTTTAATGAGAGTCACTATCGTAGACCCCTATTTACAACTCATGGACCCCGAAATTATTTTTTCGCTGACGTGGACCCCTTGCATACTGTCATAGGACTCTGGGGGTCTATATAGACCACTTTTGGAATCACTGCCATGTATGGTGAGCTTCTTATAATTATTTTCGTTTTAGGATACGAGATTTAAAAAAAGATTTGGAGACTACTGTACCAGATAAAAAAAATGTAACAGTAAATTTAAAAGTCACAGGAAAATGTTAAATTTCGCCAAAATCACTTTAATTTTGTACCGCATTTTCGGCCTTGTTTATAAACAATAAAACATTTATAAAAGCTTTAAGCAAATATAAATTTTGTAATCAGTTTCATTGTTAATTTTCGAAACAATAGAAATCTCTTAGCAAAAATGTTTCAAAGTAAAATTTCACTTTTTATCACAATTACAATTAAAAAAAAAATTTTGGCAACCGAGATGATTACAATTAAACCTAAAATTGAAGTAAGAAAAAAGTGTTTATTCGTAGGATTATAGATATTATTTTCTATTCATATTCTTATAGACATAGTATTATGATGAAAAAATGTCTTTGTGTTATCAGTTCATTATTAATGGGATCTTAATACTATTGCTCAAAAACAAAAATAAAATTATAAAAAAGCAAACTTAAAATTTCGTTAATATTTGAACTAGTAAATTAGTTATTAGAAAAGAAATAGAAGGTAAAATATGTCAACTGAAACAAAAATCATTTAACTTATAAACAAATAAAAAGCAAATTACGAAAAAAAAAATGAGCAAAAAAAAATTATACATTCTTAAAAAATAATAAATTTTGTCAATATAATAAATTTATTTAACATATGCGAATGACGTCTATTGATCCTTAGGTTAACTTAAATTAAATTTTACTTATACTCATTCTAAACTATGATTAAGGAAAATAAACTCAAATATCTCTCTAGGTATTATGTAGATCTGTAAGTACATTAATAAACGATGAGAGTGATGTTAGAATTATGTAATGTCTGAAAAATAAATTATTGTTATATCATTTATTTTTCGGACATTACATAATTAGAAGGACAGACGAAATCTCTGGAAAAAAAGAAAAGAAAATGGGAATATAATGAAGTTCGAATGTAAATCAAAGCCCTTCCCCTTAAAGAAAATTATATTTTATTTTACTATATTCTGATTCCCCTTTCTAGGTCAGCCAATTATCTGTATTCTGATTGGACCAATCGAGATTTTGTTCATCCAATTTTTTAACATAATATCACTGATGCTATTCTGTAAAGTAATAATTTTTACAACAAATGATAAAATTTAACTTTAATTTTGACTGTATTTCAAATAAATTTTTCTTTCACTTGAAAGCTTTCTAAAACTGTTTGATTTTAAATAAAAGAGAGAGAGAGAGGGATTCACTTCTGGGATGTCATGAATGTAAAACAGGGGTGACCAACCTTTAGAACTTCATGAACCACCGAATGTATAATTTAATATTTGACGGACCACTAGTACGCTTGACGCTTTATGGTGGACTAATAAAACTATATTGTCTCTCTTTTACCTCTCTATTTATATTTCCATATCATTGAAAAGCATTGCCGTAGCTAGTCCTGAAAGGGCCCCTATATCAAAATTCCTTGGAGGCATTTTTGGGTGCCCCTAACCATTTTTTACTTACCACATTTTGGGGCCCCCATAGCCTCGGGCCCGTGTATCGGCCGTATCATTAAAACGGCTTATACGGCAGTAGATACGCCCCTGTTGAAAAGAGACTTCATGAAAAGCAAGAACACACACATTGCAACACAAGGCAATGTCAACAAACTGAAGCGTTACGCCGCCCTAGTGTTGTCAACTCTTACTTTCAAATATAATTAGAAAAACCTGTAAAAGTAGTAAAAAAGCCACTAAACTCTGAAAGAATTTCACTGAAAGTAGTAACTAGTTTTTTTTTACAAAAAGTATAAACCATATTCCTTAACGCGCTATGTTACTCGGAATGCCGGTTTATCCATTGGGCACGCCCGAGGCTCGGAAAGGCCTGGATAAGCTGGATTTAACCAGGTTATCTGGTAATAAATTTTGATCCGCTAGTGCCAAGGGGGCAAGTAGATCTTCTGTTCCCAGGGCCCGAAATGAACTTAAATCGGCACTGTTTACTCGGCATTTTTTAAACTGAATCTTCAAAAATACATATATAAAGTTCTAATTTTTCTGTGAACCATTACACATTTTTCACGCCCCACTAGTGATCTGTGGACCACCGGCTGATCACCACTGGTCTAAACTACGTCCGCTTTATAGAAAAGCTCATATCGAAGATCAAAGTGCACGTGGGGGGTTAGGAGCCCCAAATACTTTTCCATAGTCTCTTTTTGGGCAGAGAGGACTTCCACCCCCAAAGAAACACAAAGGCTAGACTGGCGGTGATCAGCCCTCAAGAGGGCAAGAGTGTCACCTTTCACATTACCAAGTGGTCGTTAATCTTCTAAGCTACGCGACCCTCAACGGAAGTCAAGGCATTAAAAAGAAAAGAAGTGAGTTCCAAAAAGGACCGATTTTAACCAACATTGGTGGACAGTTGACCACATTGCTTTTTTTTTTCAGTACTAAAATTCAGCACTTACCAGATAGGTATATGCACAATGAATGAGTCGAGCCAACACTATCTAGGAAGTGTTGGTTGAGCGCGGAATCTTTTCGAACGAATAGTAAGTAATCTGAATTATGAAACAGAAAGAAGAGCGATTTTTGAAACTAATTTAAAAGACTTTTATATTCGCGCAATTCAAGATGTAGTGTAACTCAACAGAATGATTCAAAATGTGAACTGTGTATTATTTTTACATAAATTTTAAATAAACGAAAGCAAACAAACAAGAACATGTGTGATTAAGGCAACATTTAAGTATATTAGGATAAAAATAATTCAACATTTCGCCACTAGAGGGCTGCACCTATCAAGCTATTTTCAGAAATCAGTTGAATGATGATTGACATGGTTATAGCAAAACTAAATTAATTCTTTCACAATAAATGATAAATGTTAAACATAAATAATAATTGTTAAACTTATTTAGATGCATTTAATTATTGTTAATTTTTAAAATTATACTCATAATTTATATTTCAGTTTTACTTTTTATCTGTGTTAATAATATATCTTGTTAACTGTGAACAAAACTGTATTTTGATTTTGTTAAAAAAAACGTGGTGTGAGTGGAGAACCACACTCACTCGCTGTACTGATTGCCTAGAGCAGGGGTGGCCAACCCGTGGCACACGTGCCACATTGTGGCACGCGGGAGTCGTAACTGTGGCACGCAAAGACTTATTGAAAAATTACAAAAATTTTATGAAAATGTTACAGAATTAATTCAATTACAATAGAAAGCGCTTTTAAAGGCGCTAAGCAAGATTTTTTCTTTTCCTCAGTATAGTGCCAAAAATGAGATCATGCTCCAAAACATACAATTCCACAGCATTCTAAAGTTCCGAGAAATGTGTTGAGTAACGTGAGACTAAAAACAAAGAAATTCTCTCTCTTTGGATGGTCAAATCTGCCCAAAAAGTCACCCTTTCTCGGGGGCGGTTAATTTTCAACATCTCGGATTTCCATTCGAATTTCAGCTTTTCCTTGCAGTGCTGAAGTTTAATGTTTATAGCTATTGGCTGTCAGCGCTGTCCACAACACTTTCAGAAAAACCATTTTTTCTGAAAGTGATAGCGAGTTACGATTTCTGTTATGTCAAGAAGTAATTTTGCAATATATTAGGAGAGCAGTTGTTGATACGGTAGAAGTAATTCTATTTGCACAAAATAGCCGCTTTATAAAGCAGAGGGAGTGAGAACTTGCATCCATGACTAATCAGAATGCTGGATTCGGAGTCTAGAAAATTTGTAGCGTAACATCGGCAAATTGTTTGTAGCTGTCAGACTCAGTTGATTTTAAACTCTTTTTAGCAAGACGTTAAGCTTTTTTTCCTTTTCTAAAATAGTTTTTAGCGTTGAGCGTAGTTGTTTAAAAATTTTTTTTATTTTCAATATGTTTATGAGTAAACCTTCGACATCGAAAAGAAATTATGAAGAGGACATTTCAGCATTATTTTTAAAATTGTCCGGGAAGAACAATACTTGTCTACACATCAAAATGCTTCCAAGCCTTTTTGTTTGATATGTGGAATTTGTATAGCAGTTCCAAAGAAATTTAACTTGGACCGTCATTTCAAAGAACTGCATTGTGCTTTTAACAGCAAATATCCTGTTGGATGAAATTTTCGAACGGAATTTATCAATAAAAAAGAAATCTTTAGCCGGCCAACAATCTTTGTTCCAGAAGAAAAATGACGAAATGGAAACCATGGTGAAAGTTTCTTATGAACATTCTTTGTTGTTACCCCGCAAGACAAAACCATATTCTGACGGAGAAGAGATAATAAAAAGTAGCCTTTTAATTTTCGCCCAAAATGTCAGAGATCTAAATGTCAAAAATATGATTGATAAAGGGCCTTGGTCTAGAAATACCGTCATGTATCGTATAGATGACATGGGCCAGGATGTTGGAACGCAAATTGTCTCTGGATTTCAAAACTACAAATATTTTTCATTAACTTTGGAAGAAAGCTGATATATCTCAGACAATGCACAGTTAAGCATCTTTGTGATTTACACGAACAATAATTTTGATACTGTGGAAGAACTTCTTGATTTGCGCCAACTAGTTTTAACTACAGATGAAGACATTTTTAAGGAACTTAAAAATGTAATTGAAGTTAACAAAGTAGAATTTACAAAATTAGACAGTGTTTGCACAGATGGAGCGCCTTGCATGGTTGGCAGAATAAAAGGTTTTGTTGCATTGCTTAAAAATTTTTTGAGAAGAAAAGTTTTCAAGTATCATTGTATTATTCTTCTAGAAAATCTTTGTTCCAAAGACTTAAACTTGTATTTCGGTGTTGACCCCGTGGTGCGCTGTATCAACAAAATACGAGCTCGTGCTCTGAATCGACAAAGATTTCATATGCTTTTCCCCGAAGAAACGGAAGAAAATGGCGAGTTACTCCTTAATTGTAGTGTTCGCTGGCTTTCCAAAGGAAATTCGCTTGCGAGATTTTGGAGTTGGAGAGAATGTGTTTTAGAATATCTGGAAGAAGACGATGAACTGCCCAGTGAATGCTCGCTCTTCAGGAGTGAAAATTGGCTGTGGGATTTAGCTTTTCTTATCGATATAATGGAAAACTTAAACAATTAAAATTTAAGATTACAATGAAAAAATTGTATTTTTCTTACCCTAGTTGGTTATATCTTCTTTTGTGCACAAACCTTTGCTTTTTTGTCTGGATTTTGGAGAGAAAAAATTAGCTCATTTCCCATTCATGCAGGAATTATCAGTCAAAGTTAGTAGTGTTGCGAACTATGATAAATTTAAAAATTAAATATCTATTTTGCAGGATTCTTTCAGTGTCAGTTTTAAAGATTTTAAAGATGATAAAAAAATACTGAACTTTTCGCTAATCCTTTTTCGATTTCTCTTCAAGACATTAATTGTTACCCACCTCAGGTACAAATTGAAATTATTGACCTACAGCACCATATTAATCTGAAAAGCAAATATAAGGAAATTATTTCAACCACAAATGATCCGAATTACAACGAATTTTGAAAATTTGTGCCACGAAGCAATTTTTCAAATTTAAATGTTTTAGCGGTCAGATATTGTTGTAGGTTTGGAACAACATATGTTTGTGAAGAAGTTTTTTATGTTATATATGAACGTAATTAATTCAAAATATCGCTCAAAATCAACTGATATGCACCTAAAACACATAATTGTGTTAGCATCTCCACTAACTAATCCAAGTATAGATGATTTAGTAAAAAACTACAAATTCAAAAGCCATATTATTAGAAAGTACTGACTGCTTAATAATATTTTAAATTAAACATTTCAAGTTGCTTATTTTTATTTTATACCTATGCTAACTGACTGATCCTGTACAAATTCATCAACAATAAAATATAAGTTTCTACTTTTGTTATATTTGTTATACCTTTTTATTTTATATATTCACTATATAGAACTTATACATTTAAAAATATGTTTTTGGTGTAAATAACTCAAATAAGCCTATAAGTAACCATTTTTTCACTTTTGTATATTTTTTAGTTTGGCGAAAAAGTTTGAAGTGGCACGCGTAAGTTTTTTTTATCAGATTATGGCACGCTTCCCATAAAGGTTGGGCCACCCCTGGCCTAGAGGAAGCACGTGTAATAAAGATCCAGTAGATGATGAAAGTCTGATGAAATTATTTAAAATTTAGCAACCTGAATTTAACGATTTAACTGAGTGCTAGTAACAAGCACCTAATAAGTAGGTCTTTTTTAGAAGCAACTATTTTTTTAAATTTTAGAATGGATTATCATTATAAAAAGGGTTTTTCCCCAAATATATGCTCATATGCCTCAAACAAGAATGGGCAGAGTTGATTCCCCACCAGTGCGAAAATGAGCAATTCAATAAGTAGACACGGAAGCGCCAAAAAAAAGACAATAAAATTTGTATATCTTATTGTTATGAATTTTCCAGATAAAAAAATAAATTAGAAGAAAACGATAGGCTAAATTCATGTGACGTCATAGTCACATGATAGTGATAACTTCGTGTTTCTAGCAAATCAGTTCCTCGCGACGTTTTATTTATTTTATAAATTACTATTCGTTGAAAACCGCCACGTGTTTGTAAAATTAGTTCATTGTAATGAGCTAAATTTATGGTGGTCGTATTATAAATACAATTTCGTGTTCTTCATTGAGTTTATAAGGTCATCACGTGTTCATTAAGTCAAAGGTGATATTAGACTAGAATTTGTTCTTCTACCTTATAGTAAAATTTAGATGAAATTTCGAATGTGATAATTTGGCAAAAGGATATTCAAGTATTAAGATTCTTCAAAAAAATTTTAAAATTATATGAACTGTGTTTAAAAGTTTCTGTAAAAAGCAAAAGTTGGCAACAATGAATAGCGTAAACTGATTGCCTGGAAACACGTGACTATGACGTCACATGAGTTTATGAACTAATGGACTAAATTCATGTGACGTCATAATCACATGATAATTTAAACCACGTGTTTTTAGCCAATCAAGTTCAAAAACACATGTGACGTCATAGTCACGATAAATGCAATTATCTATTTTCAGCAAATCAGTTCATCCACTTCGTTGTTGCCAAATTACGCTTTTTACAGAAACTTTCTTTTTTAAAAATTAATATTTGTCACTTTATTTAAAAGTACATGTATAAAACAAGATTTTTTTTTTCTTTAATTTTAAAATCTTTTTGCAGAAATTTCTTTTTATAACTCTTGGGCATCTTGACCCAACTATGCAATTTGAAATTTTACCCAAGTTTTACAAATAGAATAAAAAGTACGAACTATAGTTTATTGTCCGTTTTGAATTCAATGTAGAACACGTGTTTATATTATCAAATGACCGTCATGAATTTAGTCCATTGACCTGGTGATTATGAAATCACATGAATTAAGCCTATTCTATGTAGTAAAAATTTGGATTTAGAGAAAAGGAAATTCTTTAATATCAATGCGATGAGTGAAGTAATGACTGCATTTTTTGTTTCTTTTTCGATTTTTAAAATTTAAAATATAAAAAATAAGAATATTTTAATAGCTTTATGCGTACTTTTTCAAGGTGTCAAAAGTTTTTAAACTGCTCTCGACATAAATTACTATAACCATATTTTGCGTAGACAACAAATCTAAATTTATGTAAAAATTTTAAGTGTGCACGAAAAAAAAAATATTCCCATAGATGGATTTTTTAAAGCATCGGAATTGAAATTTTCTACTCCATTGCCTTAAAATCTAGTGAGGTTCGGGATATAACTTCTGAATAAATTGTATACCTACAAGCGGATCGTAATTTGCCAAATTCTGATTTAAATAATAATTTCTTGTTTTTCAAATTGCTTGTTCAGTTCAATATGTTCGATCAACGTTTACCAATGTTATTCAATAGTAATGCATAAAAATTATATAATATTTTTCTAAATTGTAGACTGGCAACACTAAATCGTAAAGTAATCACCTTTATATGTCAACATGGCAACGGTCTCTGGATGCTAAGAAAATATAATAATGGTAAATTTTATACTAATCGCTTCAACGTTTTGAATATTATAATTGTTGTATATATATACATATATGAAATACTTCGCCGAAAATGTTTTACATTTTGTTAATTTAGATGTTTATGTTGTAGTCCAGCGTTTCTAAAACTGTGGGGCGCTCGAGCAAATTGAAAAGTCGAAAACAACAGATTATTTTTATAAAAAATATTGATTTACTGAAAGAAAACTAACAAAATAAAAACATAATAAAAAATAAAATACATATTTACACTCTGATATAATACACTTATAAATGTATCATTACTGTACAATGTAATTTAAAATTAATTTAACAACACTAAGTTAAAAAAAAGTTTAATAATTACCAGGGACCCCATGGGCTTGTCATATATTAAATTATAAGTGAAAATTAAGACTTATCTTGATAATTTGTACGGTTTATAATTAATCACTTAACTGCCGATTAAAAGTTACGCATTTCGCTCCCCAATGCCACCGTTTTCCATGTAGGCGCTTGAATGGGAAGCATTGGGGGGGGGGGGGAGAAAAGGAATACATAAGAAAATTTTCTGAAATCCTTCGCAAACACTGTCAAGGTACTTTTATTACATTCCAAACCCTTCGGAATAATTTTTTGGATAACAGTGCATAGAAAAGTTCGTGTACTTCGGAAAGACGTATATATACGTACCGGGGCAATTAAGACTTTGCGTGAGCCAGACGTTTATATACGCCGGTGGTACTCAAGAGGTTAAAGTTGTTCTTTAGCTTTAGTATCAAAGTATAGTGTTATTGAATTCAATACATTGTTATTGTATGGAGGGGGGGCGATGAAAATTATGATTGAATATTGGGTCGCAAACACATATTAAGTTTGAGAAGCACTGTTGGAGTCGAACCAAAATGGATAAGAAAGCTTGATGGTCAATACATCACCTTCCCTTATTATTTTATGTAGAACATATTAAATAATACAGAACATATACACTTACACAAAAAAACTACTATCTATAAGACATACATGAACAGTTTACATTGGAACAACTCGAGTCTTTCGAACAACTATTTTGAGAATATGTGATAGTGAAGGGTTGCCGTAAGCAAAATAACACGCTCTGACGTCAGCCGTGCTCTATACACATTAAAAAATTACTCGCCGTTTTTTCTGCTTCGGAAAACGAACATCCAGTATTATTTCTTTTATTAAACTCGCACTTTTGTTGACGGTCGTAAACGGAGCGCCATTCTGTTAAAAATATTATTCGCCATTAAGATATTATACGCCATATCTGATGTGTTTGACGAAGCCGAGGCTGCCATCTTTACCGCCATCTTGCTTATGACGTAGGGAGGCGAAGAACCCTATTGGCTGGAACTTCAAACAATTCTTTCAGCTTACTAGCAAAAAGTAGTTCGAAACCGTTGCTTGGCGAATGGGCAAAAATTGTTCGAAAGAGTGCTTGAAAGAAAAATTTCTCCAAATACGTCTACGTGTCACAAAGCTTTAAATCTCTCAGAATATTCTAGTCTTTACACAAAATGATTCCAACCGGAAGTATATAACTTCTAATTCAATTATTACGCTAAGTCCTGGAGGTCTCAGAACCATTATATACTGAAAATTCCGCAAGGGAAGATTAACGTGAAAAATTAAATTTATACATTCTAATTAACAATGCAAATAAAAACTTAAATTTAAGAAAACCATTTTATATAGTTCCATATGTAAAAAAATTACACAAAAATTTATATTTCAGTATAATTTTCTTAAAATAATATTACTAATGTACTAAAAAATGATATGAAGGGAAGTCAAAGAACCCCTGTCATGGACTAAATCTCAACTTCATTCAACTCTCTGCCTTCTATTGGTTCTTCAGCAATTTCTGATTTGGAGATCGAAACCAGAAAGAAATAAGTCTCCCAGACGTCCCTTGGATTTCATTTTACCAACTCGCAGCCCTCTCTTCCATTTGAACCTTCTTCCCGAAGTCTGATTTTGAAACAGAGATTTTTTTTTTAAAAAAAAAGATAAAATAAAAAACGCTGATTCTTTTCCCTCTCTAGATTTCGTTCAGAATCATCCATGGGTAAAGATGAAATTGAGCACTTTACTCATCCCGTGTCAGCAAAAATTTTGGTTTCATCGAAAAAAAGATTTGAGGAAAATTGCTGTGGACAAAAAATACCCTCAAATTGTTGTGAAGAATAAAAAATTCTGTTTTTTTTCAAAATGAAATCAAACATGTGATAAAAATCAGAGCTAGCTGATTCTTAAAAAAAAATTGTAAATCTTATAAAAATCTTCTAACTTTCTAATAACATTGTTATTGTTCTAAGATCTACAATTTTACTTTAAAAAATATATTTTATTTTCCCTTTTATTGTATTTTATGTTACTTTATACCTTTCACGATAATAATTTAATACCTAATTATTATTTCTTTTAAAAAAATCGTTTTTAAGTCATGGTTAATTCAATTCTAGTTTGAAACTCAACTTGCTATTTTTGCGCGAATTTAATGAAAAAATATAATGAAAAGCTGGTTTAGTGAAAATATTTTCTACTTGCACTTTCTGAGTAAAAATTCTTTTTAGTTATAATTATTATTGGATTATAAGCACTTTTGATAAGAATATGTTTAAAACTGTTTATTATATTTAAAACTAAATCAGATGAACTCTTTGTCTTGCAGAATTTTGTTAAAAGGGGGGGGGGGATTATTGCCTTTTAAATAAAAGAATTCTTTCCCTAACAAGTTAATTAGTACAAGTACTAATTTATAAATAATTTTTTTGTCATAAGACTCAATTGCAATAAAAAAAAACTTGGCTATTAAATTTGTCTGGTTCAAAGTCTTCACGATGGTGTTGTGTGGGAGAGTAAAGAGGCAGTTCCATTATCGTTCCTTGATTGTGACTCAGAATAAAGCAGTCTGTCACAATTTGTGTTCGTGTTACTTCAAAGTACGATGTTGGCATAAAAAATCAATCAATCAATCAGTTTAACTTGGCTGAAAACTTAGAAAAATTCTTTTACTTTGAAGTCTAATAAAAAAAAGTAAAAAAAAAAAAAAACTATTTCTTTTTTGGTAAGCTTCCACTTTTCTATCAAGAATTCTCGTCTTTCTTCAAAATTAAAATTTATATTAAAACTTATGTAATTATTTCTTTTTTAGAGCGTCAGTCATTCGAAAATAAAATTGTTTCCCAAGAAATATTTGTGTGATTTTTTTTAAAAATAATGATCTTATTTCCATGTAAATGTTTTATGCTAATTGTTCTTTTTTTCCTCTAGTGTTAAAATATTCTCTTTATTGGGTTCAGTTAATGCAATTTTTTGAATTAAAAATATTTCACGAGTTTTTTTTTCTTTCAAGTTCTGTACTTCTCAGTTGCTTTAAAAGAAATTTGTGTGCATTCAATCACTTATTCTGCTTTTTATTTGATATTTTCTGAGAAAGATACAGAAGTCATTTTGAAAGTTTTAATATTATTTGTTTTATTCGATGAATATTTTGATTAGTTGTAAAAAGTTTATTGCTAAGGAATTAATTTTACTTTTCCAATAAGGCCATTTAGATAAGATCTAATACATTTTCAGAAGTGATGAAAGAAACAACACAAACGAAAACTTTGTTGACTTCCCAATTCGTAGTTATCACTGTACTATAATATCCACTCATATTTTGTGGTATAGGCACTTCAAAGGGAATTTCCCTCTTTCAGGAGAGGGGGGGGGGCAGCTCAGGTGTCGTCCTCGCCACTTTACCATGGCATCTTATCAGTGCGTCGTATCGACGTACTGATAAGATGCCAATGGGTATTCCAGATTCTAAAAAATGATGCATTTAAGATGAATTCATCAATGAATAAATGAACACAAGTTGAAATGTTTCGACAACTAACAGTGGCACTGTTATTGACGTTGTTTTTCAACGGTTTTTAAATACTTTGAAATCACAAGTATATGTGTCATACTTTAATTATCATAAGTCTATTGTGTCTCGGCTCTTCGTGGCCATGGTAGCCTAGGGGGGGGGTAGTTAGGAGAGGGTGTGCCAGTTCAAGCGTCGTCCTCGTCACTTGACCATGGTTCAAAATTACGAGGTCCGTCGCCAAAAGCTCTCGTGTAGCTGAACAGTGCGACAATAATATTCACTAACAGTCTCCGCTCATCCCCAAATTGAACAAGAATAATTATTTTTGATTAAAAATTGCAGTACTCCTTGTGTTAATTAAATAAAAATTTTATTAAAGATGTAATTATTCGAGAGAAAATTATTTCCAATCATACCTGATTCATTTTTTTCAGGATTTAAGTTACTATTGCATATTTACCACGATAACATGTCAGATGTTACGCATCGTATGCGACTACTGTCAGGCTCGTTTCACTTTTTTTTTTTTTTTTTTTTTTGTTCTAGTGAACAGAAAATAAAAAAACTTGGTACTTTTATAAAGCTATAAGATGGTCTATAAAATAAAATCATAACAAAAATTTGTCTACTTTAGACAATATTTGCAATTTTAGGGTAGTCGGATACCTTGAAACCATGTTTCTTTGATTTACATTAGCATTTGACTGTGACAAGTTCTACATAAATCTAAAGTAAATAATTTTCATAATTTTGGCTCTTTAGAATGTTATTCCCGAATAAATTTTTTGGTAGAAATATGCTACATTTTTTTAAAGTATATTTTTGTTTTTCTAGTACAACAAATTCTGTTTTTACATGAACTACTTATGTGTCGTTTTGTGTGTGTGACTTAACACGAATTTAAAAAAAAAATACAATCGACTCTTTGATAATTCAAACCTTTGATAATACTAACGTCGTATATACTCAAAACCCTAGAAAAACTATTGATATTTCGAACTAAAACAATACGCTTTGGTACACTAAATATTTCGATGCAAAAACTGTGGCTGGCCACACTACAACACGCGATAATTCGAAATCTTATAAAACTCTCGACACACACAATTCGAACACTCACTATCATGTAAAGTCAGTGGGTGGTCCTCGGTTCCGAAGCCCCCCCCCCCAAAGCCCTTGATTTTGTTTTCGACTGATTATAAGCCGATGTATATAGTACCTAAAATTTAATTAAGTATTTGTTATTTCGTAATTAATTTGATTAATTAATGCTAATTATTCATTCAATAATTAATTTTTCGCTGTTTTTTGTTAGCGAAAATAGACAAAATCAAAAGGATATGTTAGGCGGCGCATTGGAGTATGATACGAGAATAATGGACTTTCGACCCTGAACCCCTCCCTCCCCTTTGAAAAAGTTCCGTGTGCGCTACTATGTGGAGCCCTGTAGCAAACAGGTTGGAGCTTACAATTTTTGCGTTGTATTGTCTCTGCGTGTTTCCCCTAAGACTTAGCACTCTTGTTGACTATTTGTCTGCAACCCTTTCTTTGTGTTTTCCGGTTCCACAGGCTACAAAACATTTTTATTGCTTTCCTTCTTCAAATGGACAATAGACCAACCCCACCTGTTGTCAGCCGTCCCTATCTTTCGTTTAACACGTGACCTTGCTACACATATATTCAGAAAGGATGGTCCGTTGCGGAGGATTGTGTATGCATGTATTGAATGTATTCTTTTTATACAGGACTTTTAACTTCTGTATAATATTTATACTACATAATATGCACTTTTAAAATACTTTAAAATAATTTTATACGCATGCACAATGGTTGTTTTATTACATAGTTTCAAATTTAAATGTTTAAGAAAAAAATTTCTTTTCGTGTATTTCGGAAGTTTTTTTTTCTACCCTCTTGATAATTCAAAGTTTTTCATTGGTCCCTCCAACTTTGAACTATCGAGAGTCGACTGTATTATGTAAAACAATTTGTGTGTACAATATACAAAAAGCTAACCAGTTCATTTTTAAGGAAAAATTTAAAAATTCACGAAATTATTTTAAAATTCTACTCTTCCTACAAAAATCGCCGTACACGCATGAAATTCGATTTACAACCACATCGAAATAAAAGTTGATATGGTTTTTGGGAAAATATAACTGATGTTCTCAAAATACTATTTTCTATGTGAATGCTTATTGAAAATTTCCCTTAAAATATATAAATTCTAAATCTCATACAATTTTCTTAAAAAATAATAATTGCTTTAGTTAAACGCATACCAACTTATGTTATACGTATTAATAGCAATTGTTGGAAATAGGGATTTTTTCTTTCTAAGATAAATCAGCTTTAAGTTTTTATTTTTCTTTGGGATGTGAATAAAAATTATTATAACTCTAGGTTTTTTAAATCAGAACTTTCAAATTTTAAGACATTATATATATATATATATATATGTATCAGTAGCGCACACAAAAGTTTTTCAAGGTCAAAGTCCCCCTACTCGTATCATACCTCAAGACAACACCAATTGATTTTGTCGATTTTGTTAACAAAAAACAGTAAAAAATAAATTATTTAATTAATAATTAGCATTAATTAATAAAATAAATTATTAACTACAAGTACTTAATTAAATTTTACAATATGTATATATATATAGGATTATCATCAATCAAAAAAAAACTCAAGGGCTTTGTGGGGGGGGTGTCCGGACCCCTAGGACACTCCCCCTTGTGTGCACCACACTGTTATATATATATCTTCTTTATATATATACGTAAAATATACGTGTCACAGTGTTTGTCCGCGATGGACTCCGAAACTACTTAACGGATCATAATAAAATTTTGCATACTGTGTGTCATTTCGTCCAACTTAAAACATAGGATGTTTTTATTTCAATTAATCACGCCATAATTTTTTTTATTGCCGGAAATGTGAAGAATCTGGAAAAAACGATGCCAGATTCTCGTAAGGGAATAATCGCAAAATGTGGCAATGCTCATGTGTCTGTGGAAGCAGATATTGCAAACCAAAATGCACGAAAATTAAGTGCCTGGCGTATTTCGGGGTGTGGAATCCGATTTTCGAGTCAGTTTCCAAAAATAACCGTAACTTTGCCGGATAAAGCCGGTCGACCATATTTTAGACACACCATAACAGGGACTTACATTAAAAGCCTTAAATCGTGAAAACTTGGACCCTGGCGTAATTCAAAATGGATAATCCGAATCTGATATCCAGTCTGAGAAATAACTGTAACTTTGCCGGATAATTCAGGACGACCATTTATTACGTAAACCATGGCAAGACCTTACCCTTAATGTCTTGGTGCGGGAAAAGTACGTTTCTGTTGTAATTCGGGATGGTGAACGAGAGTTTGAAATCGAATTTTAGAAATTCCTGTAACTTTGCCAGATAATGCCGGAGGACCCTAATGCCCCTTCCAGAGACTGAACTTGCCAGCTCAGGGGAACAAAAGTAATTTCCAGTTGTATCTAGGGTGGGAAACGATAATTTGAAATTATATTTCAGAAACTCCACTAAACTTGCCCGATATTGTCTGAATTAGGAGAAACGGCAAATGATTCGAGTCCCGCGCGTCCGGATTTTCATTATCTCTAGCGACTGAACTTGTTCACGCTGGAGCATCAAAAGTCAGCTCCATGTGCATTTCAGAGTGCGAAATGAGATTCT
>BMAO01011117.1:0-92798 GCA_019973975.1 Trichonephila clavata | reverse complement strand
AAATGTTTAAAAAGTATTGCAAAATAAAGTTATTATGTAGAAATAAAATATTCAGTTTCTTAACAACAGGTATGAGCTTTAAATTTTCTTAGTTTTCGAACTTCGTAAAGAACGTGAATCCATTCTGCATACACATTTATAATTTTCTTTCCGATATTTTTATTGTGTTTCGTGAAACCCCAGGGTTCCGTGGAACACAGTTTGAAGGCCAACCAAAAATGACTTAAAAATATAATATACTTTTATGTTGCGACTCAAAAAAATCCATTTTTGGAATATCTCTCTAAGCATTTTCTAAATGCGATTATGACCTTAAAATCTATTGCAAGAGAATTAATCATCTTTTAAACGTACTTCATGTAAAAATGCAGAAAATAGAGAGGGTGTGCATGGATCATACCTGTTCCTTCTCCTGACCAAGAAGAAAATTTTGATGTAATACATTTTATCAGGAGAATATTCTTCTTCTTCAATGGCTCGACAGCCCTGGGTTGGCCTTGGCCTTCTCTAGAACTTTTCTCTAGGCATCTGTACTTTTGGCAACTGTTTTCCAGTTTTTGAACTTTAAAATATTTAGGTTTTTGTTATGACACAGTCAATCCATCTTAATGGGGTCTGCCCCGAGGTCTATTTCCCATGGGCTTTGCCAGAAAGATTTTCTTGAAGCAACGATCTTCATTCATGACCAGTCCATTATTAAAAGACTTGCTTTTTTCCTAAAAAGTAAAAAAAAATGAAGAGTTCGAAAGGAAAGTATGTGTTACTAAATGCTCTGCTCGGCACAACACTGTGACATCCCAACGGTACCAATGGTACTCCGTGGCGGGTAGTACTACTTTTCTTTCAAGCAGTACCCGAAGGGCATTTCTTAGCCAAAGTGTAGGTAGAATGCATTGGCCAAAAAACTTTGCAATGCACGCTGGTACTTCGCTAGCTATAGATAGCCCTTGATATTTTACCCATTGAATATTTAGAATGTGTTAGAAATCATTTATGTGCGCTACGGCTACCATACTCTGGTGAGAAATAGTGACAAATAATCGTATTAAGCGTCCTTCATTAGAGTCTTAAATGCTGTGCAACTAATTTACTATGTTCAACGACTTGTTGTTCCCTGTTTGATTGCTTGCTAATACCGGTGCTGTAGTTCAGCACACAAACATACACATAGTGTACTGATGTATCTCTTAATGTTCGACGGTCTCCCTGTTGGCTAGTTTTCTTCAATTTCTATACTCGTGACTTAAATTATTCTTTCTATTGTGGATTTTGAACTTATTTGTAAGATATGTTTTAAGCAAATTAACAACAATATTTGTTGTTAAGTTGTTTGAACTCTTACCAGTTTGTAGTCCTTTTAGAAATTAAATTACCTGCTAATTAAAGGAATATTTAGCTCTGTGTTTTCATTTTAATAGAACAAAATATCATTGGAATGGTTCTCCTATTATTTTAACATATAATGAAAGTTATCCTCGAGAAAAAGAATTCCGTAATAAATATTTATCCTTCCATCCTCGAGAAAAAAAAATCCTCGTTTTTTCAGATCCGAGTGGCTATGCCGAGTTGCAGATTTGAGAGTTAATAAGGACTGGAGAAAAGTTTTCGTTCTGAATTAAATTATATTTTTAAAACTAACTAGGGACAAAAAAAAACTTCTGATTTTTGAAATAATAGAATTTTTTCTGCAAAAAATAAATAAATAAAAAATAATAAAATCCATTTTTATGTATGGATTATTTATGAATAATAAATTTTAAAAATTGTCCAGTTGTTTTATACAACTAGGACTTTTAGTGGAAGTTCAATTATTTTGATGTTGTTCACATATAAATTCCATTTAAATATTTTTGTTTTCATATATATATGATAACCATTTATTATATTAAAAATTAAATTTTTAACTTGAGTGAAATTTTTTTTCCCTTTAAAATTTGTTGGAACTTTAAGAGAGTCTGGCAAGTCCATAGGATCCCACGTTAAATTGCGTAATTTTATGTACCTTTTTATCCGAAACTACGTAATTCTCATGAATAAAATTTTTACAGTAGATTATGTGTACTATCAATAACACTTTAAGGAAGGATTTTGTCTTTTTGTTAAAAATTAAATTAATTATGAATTTTTTTAAAATTGCCCACTCCCCCCCCCCTAAAATTTAGTTTAAAAAGTCATATCTGAAAAAGTTTGCTAGATTTATCTAATTTCCTCCATTAAAATGTGTAAACATGTTAAAAGTCTGTTCACTGAAAACTGGAGGATTATATAATAAGAAATTTTTGAGAAAAAGGTACATAAAGTGAAAAAAATTACATTTTGAAAAAACAGGCTTTAAAGTAAAAATTTGTAATTTTTTGAGTATTTATTTTATTAGTACTTTCCAGAAGCATATTAGTCATTTGCTTTACTCTCTGGTCATGCAAAAGACTCTTCTAATTTTCTTTTTTTAATTATTTTTAAAAATTTTGCCTTTTGGGGGGGGGGGATTTCAAGATGCTTTCGTTGGTCTATGCGAATCCTGAGTGTATTTAATTTTTTGAAGCAGGACACACAGTTATAACTTGCTTCAATATAACAATGTTTTAAGATAATTAATTTTGCTACGTGACTCGCATTGAACTGTGCAATAGACATATTTACCCCTAATTTTAGAGTTTTTAATACCACAAATGTAAATCTTGGAATCACTGGCCATATGGTATTTTTACTGACTCTTTTGGGGGTTCTGGGTCGTGCCATGTAAGCATTTTTTAATAACATAGGATCCCCTAGATCTCTAAAAATTGGCTTTATTTAATTCATTATTATGTATATGTTTGTGATCATAGTGCCTTTCGTTACATTCAACTTCTGTCTTTTGACATTTGCACTAGGCATTTACAATCGGAGGACACAGTCTATGTTGAGGGCTCTCGTTTGAAGTCAGAAGATGAAAAACAACTCAAACAGCAATTATCCTGCTGTGTAGGTCATTGATATTATTTCTAAAAGCAATGCCATAATATCTTTGAATTTTTGATATTAAAATGTCGGTGAGTCGGTTATGACCTCTAAGGCTTTTTCCATCACGTAACTTTTTAATCTCTTCTTTTTTTTAAGATCCAAAAGACGTGTACCGATATACTTTTCGATAAGCCCAATACACTCTAATTTTTCCATTTCAACATCATATGGATTCGCGATGATCAGAAGCTAATGCAAGGGGAGACACAGGTGCTTCTAGCAGAGCTCATCTGATGCGCATCAATAAGTAGTTTCATTAAAAAATTAATAAAAATACTTCTAATTATGGTATTTTTTCATATCGTATATCATTTTAAACAGAAATATTTGAACTTTAAAAAATATAAAAAAGTAAAAATCGATAATTTTTCGAAAATTCATTTGCTGGACTGCCTTAAGAGATTTAGTAAAAAAAATGCAAATTAGAAAAGTAAAAAAAAAGTGCATTTATAATTAATTTTTAAGTCTTGAAGAGACTAGCATACAATTTTTAATTAGAATATAAACAGATTAGCATGGCCACACACATCGAGTTTATAAATTTCCTGGTCTTTGTTGTTCACATTGCAGAAAATGCAGGGCATCTAATCTCGTTACACACTTATTTTCTATATTTATCCTTTAGACCAGCAAAATCAGTTAGAAAAATATTGCATTTTTGTAAATACAACATATATTATTAAATTTTGAAACAATATAGTTATGTGTTTTCGACGAGAACATGGGTAGATTGAAGTAAATAAAAAGTTTGTAAACTGATGCATTGCTGCCCGATTAAAAGATTCTTTAGCCACAGCCAATTCGCCCCGTAATTTTGAGTCACGACTATCAATGGTTCGATAGGTTATCCTTTTCAAATTTGTAGCCGTATACAGAGGCGGATCAAGGTAGTTGGAGGCCCCTGGCGGTAAAAGGTTTGAGGCCCATGGGCTTAAGAGTCAGAAAACTAAAATAGTGAAAAGAGTCGCCTACTTTAAATTCTCAAAATAAAATGTATTGCTACAATGAAAATCATCGGCTAAAGAAAAATCTTAACTGTATATATATAAAAAAAATTAAAAACCTTACTTAAGAGCTTACAGTTTGATTTCTCTTTGGCAAATTCATCAATTATATTTACCATATTTATTTTGTCCAAAACATTTTATTCTGTATATAATATGGCCATGTTGTCCAATTTGTCTTTTCTCCCATAGTACTTCTTAAATTATTTTTTATCACGTTTTAAAACTGAAAAAGATCATTCACCTGATGCATTCGATATCGGTATTAAAATTATTTTCAAAAGTTTTTCTACATTAGGATTTCTCTTGCATCTCGATAAATTTCTAGAGGGGTTTTCAATGTATCTTTTTTTTCATTTCTTGTTCCAAGGTGGCGTGGTTGGTTTGTCGCTGGCCTTCTGCACTCATCAAGCTTGGGGCCCCTACCAGCGCTGGGGCCCCTGGCGGCCGCCAGGTCCGACACCCGCTTAATCCGCCACTGGCCGTATAATCTGGTTGTGAATCAAATGATTCCATACATTGGGCTTCATATACGATTCTGAACAAAGACTTTTATGTAGTACGATCGGATTAAAAATAAAATGTGTGTATGAAACATGTAGGTAGTTAATTCATTTTGAAAATACGTAATATTTATGAAAGTACATTAGTCTAAAAAGATTGTAATAAATAGGATTTCAATTTAGAACGAAGTTAATTGAACTATTCTCGAGGAATCATTAGTCATTTTAAATGAAAATGTCTTTTTTTTGTATGAGAATTTCACATAGTTTAAAAGTTTATTTTTGCCAACAACCAGAAAGTTCATATTTTATTCGTATTAATGTTGGCAAATATGAGAAAAGTAACTATAACTTCCACTTACTACCGTTCATTACGTCATTGCGTGTCAGAGACTGCAGTGTTGTCTACTGTTTTCTTGTTTGTATGGTTTTATCCATATAAAAATTATCAATTACTTTACGTTTGAATAAAATTAATCACAGTTTACAAAAATGTAAGTTTTTCCACTATAAATTATTTATTGCATTCTTAATACTTCTGTGAATGATTAGAAGCTTGTATTGATCTGAAGCAAGTAACGATTTAATATTGGACGTTTGATTAATTTAGTAGCTTATGTTCTAGTTTCCGTTCTGTTTTACAGACTTCTCCTACGCTCTATTACAACAATCCAACGATTTTTTAAAGCTGTATTTTTCTTGAAAAATTTATCTGCAATATTCTTTATATTTTTTTTCTCTTTCAATTTTTTTTCTACGCATGATGACCTTTAAATTTGTTTTACTAAAGAAAAAAAGAATAAAAATTGTATTGTTTGATTAAAAAGTGAAATAGCTGTGTACTTTTATAAAATTTTTTGAAAGTATAGTTTTTAAAGATAATATTTTAATATTTGAATTAATTGGAATATCTGACATGTCTCGTGTCAAGATGTATGCATAATTTCAAAGTGCGGAATTATTTTTGCAATTTATATGAAGAATTATATTCTTGTTCACATCTCATCGTTAACTGATTTTATAATTTTGGTTAAAAGTATTAATTTCTTTTTTCCCCCCTTGTACAAATATCTAATATTTTGATAGTTATGACAGGCATTGCATATCTGAAAATTTACTTACAGTGTAATAAATGATATAGCTTTTAATATACAAGTGGATTATATTATTTATTTCATGTAATGTATACATTTTTAAGAATTTGTTTTAAAAAAATTAATAGTGCTTATGCATTATTGGAGAAATCAGGATCAATAAAACATTGTTTAATGTTGTTTTAGATTTTAAGATTTTTACTGTCAATTTTGTTTAATAATTTTCTAACATTAAATAATTTAATAAGTAAATTTATGTGAATTTGCACTTTGATTGTATTTCTGAGATATTTTTACATTTATTCAGAGTACTTTTTAAAAAAATGTTCAAAGCCAACTATCAACTTTGTTTTTTATTTTAAATACTTCTATTAATATTCTAAATTTGTAATTATTATTAGTGAATATTGTTTATGAAAGAAAAGAATTCCATTGTAAAATTGCTTGCTTTTTCAATCCATTTTCTTAGTTTTGTTGAGATGTCATAGAACAAAAATTAACCATGACATGCATCTTCAAGAAAATTCAAAATAAAATTGCTGTTTAAAATTCAAAACTTGATAAACAACCATGTGTGAAGTACTTTTATGAAATCCATTATAAATTACATGTAAAGTCTAAAGTAACTGATTTTATTGAATAATAAAATATTGAAAAGGCAAAATAACTGATTTAGTTGTAAATTTCTTCTGTCATAACTGTACCTGCAAAGTAATGAAAAATATGTATCTTGTTAGAGAACTCTGTATTTTTATTATTCTTGCAATCCATACTATGTCCATAAAAAATAGGGTGTGTTATAAAAGAGTTTCATCTAAAGAATTTGAAGTTTAAAAAAGTTGTTTTATAGATGCCCCCCCCCCTCCCCTTCAACTCTTGTCTATGAAAAAAACTGGGCTTTATATAATTTTAATATAAGTATAGAAATTAGTCTAAGAACACTTTGTGATGATTTAAAATTGGTAAAGTAGTTATTTCTGTAAAACTTGTCAGAAAAACTATTGAACTTTTCATACCATTAAAACAGTCACCGATAACTTTAATTGTCTTATATATTTTTAATGAAATATTTTTTTAATGTTTTTTTGCAATATTCAGTCATAGTTATGAAGTTAATGACCTAATGCAGTTATATAAATAAATACAATTGCAATACCAATAATATGTAACAGAATTGTAATTTTTTGTCAGATTATTAGCTTAGATATATTTATGATTTAGATATTGGTTTGCCTATAAATATCTCAGAAATGTTCTGATGTTGTATGGTTTTGTTAAAACATACATTTCATATAAATCAATGACCAATATGCTATAATTTAAACACCTGGAACATTTTGATATTTTAATTTTTCCATGTTGGGATAAAATTTCAAATTTGAAGACAATTCAATATTGACTAATTAAAAAGCTGTATTTCTTGTTGTAAAATGATACAATAATTGTGTATATTTATTACTTTAAAGTAAGGGAAATGTTTTTTCTTACTTTCTTGTAATGTTTAATCTATTAATGAATAAATTCACATTCTTCGACAAATTTATTTCCGAAAAATGTGTAGTGCATTGAATGATTAATTAGTTTTTAGAAATTCTGAAATAGTAGCATAAGATATCTCCTGATTTGCTAAATTGACCTTCAGTTTAAAAACTTTTTAATTATATTTTAAAATTTTAAATATATGTTTAAAATTAAAATAATTCCTTAAATAATTTTAAGTTTTGTAATGATTTACCGAAGTAAAGTTGGAAAAACTATTACTGCTTATTTTAGTTTTAAGATTTTAGAATTTCATTTAAAAATATCACATTGCCTTTAGAAAAAAAATCTGTAGGAACAAACACATTTTATAAAAAAAAGTACACCATTTTTTAGAGTTTTTGTTTATCAGTATTTGTAATAAACAAGGAGATTTAGTTATTAAATTAATTAATATAGTCATGGAGGCAAATTTTTAAAAAAAAAAATTCAGGTTTCTAAAATAAAATAAATTTTATGAATTATATAAAATCCATTAAAGGGTTCCTTATTTTTAAAAATGCATCACAATATATTGCAGACATTTAAGAGAAAACATATAGCTAAAATTTTTGAGGTGATATTGATTTACAGAACTTTTCTACACATGCTTCTGTCAGGGAAATACCCAGCTGGATCTCAGTTATGATTCATGCTTGATAAAAAAAGTATTACAAATGGGGGTAATTCTTTTATTGGTATCTTTATCTGATGCATTTTTTATGGTCCTTAAATCATATTGGTCATTTCTCCTACATTATAAATATTGATATTTTTTTTAGATTATATGTATAGAAAAGCATACAATGTTTAAAATTAAATACATCTTTCTACTCTTTTTACTTAGAGGAATTTGATATTTTGATTTATTTTCTTCCATGGACTAGTAATTTATTTTTCATAAACATATTAATTTATTTTACTTTTAAACATTAAGAATTTCTGTTGAAGTATAATCATCCCTTTCAATTATACAGTTTTAGAATTTGTAAAAGATTACAATTTTATGCAAAGGAGGAGGGAGGAATGCTATGATGATTATTATGTTTTGTGCCATAATTTTCATTAAACTGTGTGATTACAAAATTTAATACAAATTTACTTAACATGTTTTTGTGGTAAAATAAATAATGGATACATCAGTAAAGAAATGTATTTTTAAAAAATTGAGTTGAAATGGAAGATATTTATTGAACTTTATTTATGCAAAGGAACTAAGTTTCTTAGAATCTAAATATTTGAATTTTATTTTAGACTTTTAATTATTATTATTATTATTTTGCTTCATTATTTTCAAAAAACATTATGGAAGCATTGCAAATATGCATTTTACTACTTTTGTTATTTTTAATTTTTTCTGAAATCTTGGGAAGTTCTTATCTATATGAAATTTTTCTTATTCCAAGGTATGTTTTTCATTCATTATTCATATACCACTTTTATTATAAAAAATATGAAATCTACATTTGTTTCTATGAAATGTGTATATATTTTATTTTAAAAAATTTAAAATTTCTTTTATAAATATTTGAAATTTTTTATTTTTCAATTTTTACGATTTGTTCACACTCCCCTATTTAGTATGTTTATATATTTTGTTCAAATTTTCAGTCATTAATAAAATACTTTTTATTCATCCACTCAAGTTCAAATACATTTTTTTAAACTTGTAGTGGATGACACTTAATGTTAATATAATTTTTCAAATATTAATTCATTAATTTTAATTATAGTTTAAGAGATATATTTCATTCAATATTATTCTTCTTGATGGCAACACCATTAAATAAAACAGCTTTTGTTAAATTTTTGATGAAGATTTAATTTAATGAATAAAATAATATGCTAGTTAGATGTCAGCATTCCTTTTACACAGGTTTTAATAATTCTTATCTATTATATTCAACTTTTATTAAAAAAATGTAATTACAAATTTAATGTTTTAAAAAGTTTTTGATGTTAATTTAAAATGTGTGTTTTATCACTTAATATTGTTATTCTGTCATATGTATACACATATTTATATTAATTGTAATTATTTAATAAAAAGTGACTAAAATAAAAATTTTCTTTTTTTTAATATTGTTTTAGGTCAGCTCCAGAAGCCGCACCTCCTGCAGAAGGTCAAGAAGGTGCCCCTGAAGGTGGAGATGCCCCCAAACCACCCAATCCACAGCATCAAGCTGCATCTAGAAGAATACAACAGACTCAAGCCCAAGTTAATGAGGTATTTTAATTTTGCTGTAATATATTCACATATGCTACTATTCTGTTTTGTTAATATTCTAATAATCTATGGTTCATATATCTGTTAATAGCTAATTTGTAAATTGATGAAAATGAATCTTAAATAAAAAATTAATCACTTTGTTCTACTTTATTTTTTATTGAGATATTCGATAAAGGTTTTAAAAAGTTGTTTAATAGTACAATTACATTATTTTCTTTACATTTCTTTTTAAGCCTTTTTAGACCTATTATTGCAAAATATTCTTAAATTGAAAAAAATGTTGGAAATGTTGCTCTAAAATTATTGTAAATCATTTCACCAAAAAATTTATCTCAGAAATGAATGCTGTAAAAATTAAATACAAATTTCTCATTCCCTTTAAAGCTGTATGTTTATTTATGAAGACATTTTCTAGTTCTTAAGGTTTTCAACAAGTCTATTTGAAGTCTGCATAATCTTGAATAATATTTTATACATGTACGCGTTTTACTTTCGATAAATGTGTGGTTAATATTTTAAAGAGGACTTGAAATCTTAATAGTTATTATAAAATGATCAATATTTTGTGCAGTTTTTTTAAAATTTAAGAATACACACACTTATATGTTCACTTATATAATAGGTGGTAGATATCATGCGTACAAATGTTGAAAAAGTTTTGGAAAGGGATCAAAAGTTATCAGAATTGGATGATAGAGCAGGTAAGTTGATTTTACATTTGCAATATAAAAATGTTTAAATTAATATTTTTTAGTTTTTCAAAATCTTTTAAAATTTTTTTTTTTTTTTTTTTGTAATTCTATTGCTAATGTTTTTGATTTCTTTTTTGATTATAGAGGCCCTACAACAAGGTGCTTCACAATTTGAACAGCAAGCAGGAAAACTGAAGAGAAAATTTTGGTGGAAAAATTGCAAGGTATGTTTAGTTCATGTGAAATTTTTTCCAATATGTTTGTAGTAGCTATATGAAAGTAGTTAAAGCCAAGTAGAAGGTAATTTAAATTGAAATAAACTAAAAAAACAACAACTTTAAAATGTAAAAACTTTTTTTTAAAAATGTCAGATAATCTTTATATATTTTTCCATAGCTACTGGGATGAATTATTTAAAGTTTAAATAATTAGTTTTGTATCTCTTTTGTTCTTCATCAGTCACTAATTTGTTCTTATTTATTCACCAGTGTAACATCAGCAAGTAGCATATATAGCATTCACTAGTATATATAGCAAAAGAACTTACTGTAGTTGTACAGTGAATAATTATTGAATGCAATGAATGAAAATTTCAAATGTTGAAATTTTAGTTAGATAAGCACCATGTTAAGTAGTAATATCTTATCAAGGTATCAAATATGAAAATGATGCAAGTGTTTTAAAATGGCTATCAAGAAATTGAAAATTGACTCATAAACTCTGATCAAGACTACGCTTATTTGGAATCATACAATAAATTTGTGATTTTATTCTTCATGACTGGTATAAGTAGCAGTTAATGAAATCAGGGAAGTAAAATGGGCATACATTTTGAAAGTGTGCAATTTATTATTCAGAATTATTTGCAATTTCATTAAATCAGCAAGATGTATGCCTTGAATTTTAAATGGAAATCAAAAGGTTTAATGAACAGAAATTTGTCAAAGGGATTTGAATAGCTATGAAGTAGGAGCTACAAATTTTGATGAATGTTGGGAATTTTGTTACATCAGGAAACACAAAATGCAGTGAAAATCTTTTAGCATGAAACTGAGGGAACCGAAATATTTTTTCATGCTAAAACATATTGCAAAAAAAAAACACACCACATTTTCAATAAAATTAAGTTTTTTAGAGCACATTTTATTTGCATAGATATGTATATATGCATGTGCTTAAAAAATCCAATGAAACAAGAACATAATGAAATTTATTACAAAATTTAGAAATCTCAAAATGTTTACAGATTTTGATTTTTGTCTTCTCTTTTTAATTAACAACCTTTAGTAGCTCTATCTTCTTTGCAAGTGAAATGACTGCTTGCTTTTCATATGAACTTTTTGCTACTGTGCTTGCAAAAAAATTCTAAAATAGAAAGTAAAAAACTGCAAACCAAACTCACTGATTTTTACTCACACTGCAATGTACTCGGCACCGAATTCCAAAGCCAACTGATGAGAGATTAGATGTTTTTGTGTGATGTTTGTAAGAGTGGAGGGTCAAAGTAACTTAAATAAACAAAACTGGCTGGTGTCACAGGCTATTCCAAGGGTATTTGAAAGCCAAGTTACTCTCCTTTTCTACAAAACATGTGAAACCACATACCTTTCGTTTCACACTCCTCTTAAATCTGGCCTCAAAGAAAGGAAATCTTTTCGTGTTGAGCGATTTTCATTTCATATTAAGAGAAATCCTGCTAGCCAGTATTTTATCTTAAGTATTTTCTCATTAAATGTATTTCATTGCATCTGATATCATGTAAAACAAGTAAAAGTACTGTTTAAGCAACAATTTAGTTATTTTCTGAAAAAGTTCCTGCTTTTGTTATTTATTTATTTTTTTGAGTTTCATTATGATCAATATGCAATTAGTGCAGTATATTTCTATGAAATTTAAAAGGAATTTTTTAAATTGTCATATTTTATTGATAAAAAACAGTTAAAGAAAGCCAGTGTTTCATGATAAATACATTGAAAAATTATTTTAATTCATGATTATTTTTTTACAATATTCAAATTTAGGAAAGTCATTTATTTTTAAACATTGTCATGTTTGCCTGTATATTTTATTTAGAGCCTAATATTTGGTTTACCCCTCCCACTTATAAGAATAATTTTTTTTCTTGTTTGAAAAGTTAGACTTGCAGAAGCTTGTAATCATTTTAGTTTATATCAAAATAAATCTTTTTTTTATAAAAACAAATATTTGAAAATGCTGAATGTCTATTTGCTCTGCTGTTTGAATTTTTTACCCTATTTATCTAGTTAAATTAGATCAACAAAAATAAATATTTTCTAATGTTTTTTTTTTTCTATTGTAGATGATTATAATTATGGTAGTTATTGGAGTAGTAGTTGTTGGTGTTATTGGAGGTAAGCATACATTTACTTCTTACCTTATTAATTTATATGATCAATCTTCCTAGTCAGGATTATATTTATTATTTTTAATATCTGCAGTTTTCCTTTACAGCCAAGTTATACTTAAAGCTAACTAAGTCAATGTTATACATCACACTTACTTAGCTTTAAGTATTTTTTGAAAGGAATTTCTAGAAACTTAAGCAATATATCTTTAATAATAAATTTTTGTATAACTGTTAATTTTGGAGACTTTTGCTTTTTTTTAATAAAAAAAAAGTTAATAAATTTTCTTATTTCTAATGTGTGAAAGAACTAGCTTTCATTGTTTTAGAGAAACCATTTACAAGGATTTATAACTTTTTTTCCTTAATAAATCAATGGGCTAATGTGTGTGTGTGTTTTTTTTATCAAAATTAAAATTTGTTTTTCTTTTATATTAAAATGGTTAATGTTTAAGGGTTGTGATTTATCCTGTAATTATTAAATGAATTTAAATTAGATCTTCAGAATTGGAAGATTCAAGGACGTCTTTCCCTGATCTTTTGAGGGATCAGGATGCAATTTTGACACACACACATTGACTCTTTTATCTCACAATTCAGATTGAGTTGTTCTTTAAATTTCCATGTGGTGGTGCACTGCTTTTGTGAAAGTGTCATGCATGCCCATTACATGATTCAAATAAACTCAAATCACAGTATATATCAGAAAAAATTATTCAAATGTCATGTTTGTATGATGGTAATGAATTAAAAATAATTACACTTAATATTGAAAGCATTTAGTATTATTTCATACTTCATTATAACATATAGATGGAAACCAAAATAAGATTTTCTGTAGAGACCATCAATATCACACTAAAATTGTATGCTTTTATAAGAAATATTTTAAATTTGGAATTAAATGTAACAAAACTTACTGCTAAATAATATTCTATAAAATTAATTTTTGTAAAATTCTCTATTTAGCTAATGTATTACCTTAACAATATTTTAAATAGGAGAATGAAAAAAGTATTTTCTTATTAACTTTTATTCTTTACATTTGTTTTCAAATATTTAGAAATAAAAAAAAATTAAAGAAAATGTTTTGCTCGAGTAATATTTGCTTCACATTAATTTTAATGTTTTAAATTCATGTTATTGCTATATTGCTTTCAGTTTTCAATTATTTGAAATTGTAATAGTGAAAGAAAATTAATAGATTTTCAATCTAAAGATATTTTGTTTTTATGTTATAATTTATTTTAAAATTTCTTTTACAGCCTATCTTTACATGTGATGCCCACAAACATTTTATTTTCTTGCTGTCTCTCGTGGTTTCACCTTTACAAAATTTGTAAAATTACCTACAATGGGACTTTGAACTAGACAAGTAGGTAGGTTTTACTATATCAGCTTTTTGTTTGCTTCATATTTAGTTCTGTATTTACAGTTAGCATGCTTTTCTGTGAAATTATGTGAAATAAATCTTTCTTTATATTTATATTAAAATTTTATTTTAATGAAAGATTTTATCCATTTAGTATATTATGTAAATTCCAACCTTTTAACTATTTTAGGGAAAAATGATTTGATGTTTTTGATTTTTAAGGAAAAAGTATTCAGAATATTAAAAAAGCTTTGAGGTATATTCTGAAACTATTAATCTCACAATAATATGTTCTTTTAAAAACCAAATGTTAGTCAAATGATTAAAAAAGCAGTAGCAAAAATGTGTTATTAAAGCCATTAATGCAAAATTCTTTTAGATTGAGCGAACCGACAGTTTTTAAAAGTTTAGTCACAGTGCAAAATTGTTAATAGAAAAAAGTCCAACTAAAATCAAAATGTCTGTTGCATTTGAAAATTAATTTTTATGTCCAAGATGAACTCTTATTAATTGTTGTACAAAAATTTTGAGAGAAAATTATTCTATTTTAGTTTTATTTTGAAGAGAAATGTTTTTTCTTTCTGTTTTTTAAGGCACTCATCTGTTTATAATGTGTGTGGTTAATAATGAATTTAATATTAAAGGATCTTTTATAATAAATTGAGAATTTAAGTAAAATGTACTTTTTGCCTGTTCTAGACAGTAATATAATTGTTTTATTGGAATTCATTTTGTTAGCATTTATTAGGAATATGCTCCTTTAATAATCAACACAATGCTCTAATGATCAGTTTCAAGTAAGAAATCCATTTATAAATTTAATGTGAATATTAGAAAAAGAAGCAAAACTTCTAGGTGATAAATATTGGGTCATGCAAAAAGTTTTATTGTTTTTAGATGATAAATAGCATTAAATCAATAATTGTCTTCTAATTTTTTGCCATTATCTGGCATTAGGAAGATTTCTTTATATATATATATATACCAAAATCCTAGCAAGTATATTATGTGGTGTTTAAAGTATGGAACATTCATGCATCACAGTGGCTTACGTTTGCAGCATTCTTCAAATGTTCAAGCATTATACTTTTTGAAATTTTTAATCTGTATGACTGTGTTAACAGGGATTTTTAGTGATAGCTTCTTTTAAGATGTCCCTTGGAGATGGTCATTCAGAGCAGACATAATTTTCAACACCAACATTTCTGTGCTAAAACTTCTCAAACTGCCTTTAAATTATTTTATCTGAAACAGTACTTTATCAATGTGTTGCCTAAATTTTATAAATAGTCTTAGTAGCATTACCTTTCTTGAAATAAAGTGATGATGAAGATGAAGTTTTGTTTTTTCATTCTTAGCATTGCAATGAAATAAAAAAATTAGGGCACTACATGAGCAAGTGTCTAAATGCTCATAACTACATCATTCAAGGTTGCTTCTTAGCAGCAGTAGCAAAATAATTAGACATAGCTGCATTTTGCCTTGTAAACCACAGTGTTTTCTCTGAAGGACCTACTGCTTATTTCATTGACTAATGAAAAAAAAAAGATTCATTTTTTATTATCAAGTAACAGTTACCGTTAATTGCTGTTTAGTTAATTTCAGTTGAAGTGCTTGTTAACCCTTTAACTGCCAAGGAAATGTTGCATGATTCGGTCCTCAGTACTACCATTTTTCACACAGGCATATACAGTTATATGGTGTATTTGGGGAAAAGAGAAGGTATAAACAAGTAAATCCTTTGCAAACACTGTAAAGGTCTTTTGTATTGCATTCCAAAAACCTTTGCAATAATTTTACTGATAGCAGCACAATGCAAAGGCTGGTAATTTTGAAAGGCATACATATACACCAGGCGCAGTTAATGTAGCGATGCATATATATATGCATGCAGCAGTTAAGGGGTTCACTGAACCATTAAAGTATTTTTAAGCTTATTATGTAAAAAACACATCCAGTGAAGTGTTAGAACTTAGAAACATGTTTAAAATTGATTCTTTTGAACTTCTCATAATTTTTGTGGTAAATTCAAAGGGCAGAAGAATTTATTATTAAAAAGAAATTATATAAGATCAGCAAGGCTGATGTGGGCAGTTAAACTTTTTAGAATAGGCAAATCATAAATTAAGTCCATACAAAACTAAAATTAAATTTGAAAAGCAATAATTTATGTAAAACTAAAAGGTTTTCACTTGCAGTTTCTTTTATATCTTCATATTTGTTAATCTTTAATACTCTGTGGTTTAAGTATTAATATATATATTGTATAAAATATAATATTTTATGCTATTAACTTTAATTGGATTTTGATCATAGGTTTTTTAAATCTTTTTTTGTTGTTGTTGTTGTTGATTGAGATTATTAATGATTTATGAAATTGTATCTGGGTGATAAATTTTAATCATCAGACTTAAGGCTCCCGGTGACACGCCACCACGAAAACCCGAGTGTAATGTTAATCCTATGGAGTTTCTTATAATTCAATTTACGTCTAAGGTATTGCTTTTAACTGTATGAAACAAAATGCATCCTGAAGATTGAAAAAAAATTAATTTTTCTCTTGATTTCGATTTTTTTTTTAAAAATTCTAAATATTTTTAAATATTTATTAAAAGCTTGAAAATTTACATTTAGTGCGTTGAAACGACCATAAAAATATTTTCAATTATCGGATAAAAAAAGTTTTTCAGTGGAAATCCTTTATTTTTTATGCTCTTTCAAACGCATATATTTTAAAAATTTTAAACTAATTTATTTGCGAGTAATTAAATAAGTCAGCATTGCATATTTGGAATGAGGGGAAAGTAAACTTGTAACTCCGCCTTCTTGCGGAAGGATACATGAAATTTTCCCTGCGTTCCCTTGGTGAAAGGTGGTAATTTATGACTCTTCCGTGGATTGTGTAACAGAGATGTCCCCCCCCCCCCAAAATGGGTCTTGTTTTCTAAGAATCTATTGGCATTCAAGAGATACTATTTACAATTACATCATTCTTAGGAAAGTTTGAGTCTGTGCTTGAAAATAGCTACAAATACGTTTTGAACAAAAAGCTATCCTCTGTTTTTTATTCCACCTTTCTCAAAGTTATATTTTATTAATAATTAAAATGAACAATTAATATTCATTAAATGCACTTGAATCGTCAGGATAAAGTGAATCAGTTTTCGCATTCTTTTCTTACATATCTCCAAAATTGAAATTCATGTGTTTTTTTCCAAGTTTAAGTTATTTGAATATCAACTGTTTTAAAACTTATTTTGCACAGTTTATTTCAGTTATTAAATAAAATGGATCATCGTCGCAGCTTCAAAAAAAGATTATTTCTTTCGGCTAAACGAAAAAAGAATATAGGACAGAATTTCAGGAATTGGAAAGAAAAGTGTGTATTTCTTTTTTTCTAAATTCTTGTTCCGCTGTTCATTTCAAATATTGTGAAAGTTTCCACATACTAAATGGATTTATTGATCATCGCATTTTAAATAAGATTCAAATATTCCGAAGATGAAATACCATTGATTTAAAATAAATCAGAAAGTTTTCCATAATTTTAAGAATATTTTTAGTAACATTAATAGCGTAACGTAAATACAAATCACGATTATTTTTACCAAGTACAGGGACAATTGCAAGTAACAGAAAAAGAATACTGCTTTTTTGTAATGTGGACAAAAAAAGGATGTAAAATGGAAAAAATATTCAGGGACAATGATTTTTGGCGTGATAAAATGTTAAAAAAGTTGGAACCTTTTAATTTTAGTTGCTTATTGCCAGAACTTACAGATCCAAGGTATCCCAGATCGATGCCGATACGCAACCCGGCTTCGATTTTGGAGGCACAGGAAATAAAAAAAAAGGGAAAAACCTTGTAAATACATCTTTTTGCTGGATTAAATAAATTGACGCAATGAACTATTACTGCTAATTAGGTAATGTAAATATATATGTAAATACGTTGCATCATGAATATATATAATGAAATCATAAAAAAGAATTTTTTTTGTTTTATCAGGTTTTTATTGTTTTGTATTAGTTATATTTTCACACACATATAAAGTTTCATATCTTCAATAAATGCAAGATTAAAAAAAAAACTACAGATAAAAAATTGATTCTTTTAAAGCATATACTGTGTTGGTACCCTTAAAATTTTAAAAATTTAGCCAAGTTATTAAAAACTGCCATATGAATTTTTAATATTGTAATATAAGTGTATACGTAATCAATCTTTAAAAATAATTTTTTACGTAAACACTTTTGTTACGTACTGGGGTGGAACAGGGTCCTCGCCCCTCACTCTGGAAACTGTGCTTTAAATATAATATTTAATGCACAGGCAAATGGTTCCACAATTTTAAAATTCAAGCCCAGCACCACTGAAGACCCACCATGTAGGGGAGCGATGCACGTTAAATCTGTGGAGAGCTCAAACGTCCTTCCGTTGGTGTGGTGTGGTAGTTAGAAGATGAGGTGCTGTCTCAGGTGTCATACATGGTTAAATGCTGATTTAAATTATTTTTATTGTTATTTATGAAATATATTGCTGGTTTCTGTTTGTGATATTGGCTATATAGCAAACTATGACTAGTTAACTATGGCAAATATAGCTTCCTTTACCACAATATCATTTGATTTTTTGTAATTGAATTTATATTAGAAATTCCAACACTAAAACTATTCTTCCATAAAATTGTGTGGGCCCCAAAACCACTTTATCAGTGGCGTAGCTAGGTATCCAAAAGCCTTGGTGGGGAAAAAAATAAAGAGAATATTGGTTGAGTTTTATTAAGTAAAAATATATTAGTATTTTAGATATACAAATTTACTTTCAAGTCAGCCCTGTGTCAAGCTCTGCAGAATATAGGAAAGCAAAGCTACATACTACTTACATATATGCCTATGAATTTCCTTGTGAATTTAGTGATAACCCAGCTTTGATTTGACACGTGATAGACAGGAAATGATAAAAAAAAATATGCATAAACAAGAAAATATAATACAAAATTATTATAATTATTTAAAATAAAACACACGAAAAAACAGAGGAGGGGGTCAAAGTTACATCAGTCTGTTGCAGATACCAGATTGCGAAATATTGAAACAGGAAAATAGCTTATTATGAATCATAATGTTATAAAAAATAAAATTACCAAGAAGAAATAGCTGTTGCCATAATTACAGCTATGTAACAATCTTTTATATTTATATCTCAATTATGAGAGAAATTATCGCTAGTTCGACTTGCCTGGTGTTCAAGGCGCGAGGGCCTCCTGAGCTCAAGGGACCCGGTGCACGGCACCACCTAGCCCATTGGTAGTTACGCCACTGTACTTTATTAAATTTATATAAGATTTTTTTTGTTACATGTCTTAAAACGTTTTTAAATAAAATTATTGAACTGAATCGGAAACAAAGAACTGCTCTCTCTCTGAAATATTTCAGGAATGAGAAAAATTTAAATCACATTACACTATTCATTCCATTATTTTTATAAATTTCTCTTTTTATTAAACTGTTTAAAAAAGGATTTTGATGCAATTTAATATTGAGGAATATCACACAAAATTGTTTTGAATGTACAGAAATATACATATAAAGGTTTCTGCCTTAACTAAAACTTATATTTTTATAAAATTAATTACTTTACAAAATTCGGAATATTCCTTATTTCGTACTCATTGAAGATATTTAATTATCGTTGTAGATCTAACAAATGAAAAACTAATGTTCCTCAGACAGAAAAGAAACAGCGTAAAAAAAAGCAGTTTCCTTGTATAACTAGAATGTCGGGCAGCAATTTTCATGTACCATGGGATGGGCAGTAAAAGAGGGGTCAGTTGTCATATGAATAGTCACAGCTGCTTGTAAACTGGACCCTCCTAGAACAAAAATAGAAGGCGAAAGAGAGGGGAGAGGGTTTCCTGTCTCGAGTTCCGATTACACTTAGATTGCCTCTCTCAACTGTTGTAGAAGAGGCTTGTAAAATTCTGTGACGTCATTTTCTTTCATCATGACAGCTTTCAGAACATAATCATCAGAAAATGGGATAAAGTAAATGCAAATTTGAAAAAATAATAGCTTGAAAAAAATGTTTATTTCAAAGTACAAGTCAAAGTTTGTACTCCTGTAACTCCATCGCGCTGCCTATTGCTAGAGTTAGACATATTTGATCCTTGCATTATTATTATAAATTATCAATGCTTGTATAGATAAAAAATAATGAAATCAATAATAATTCATTCCGTTTTAAATTTGCATTCCAATAAATGTTTGTGATGGGTCTAAATATAATATAAAGGTACATAATTTTTGTTTACAGCCCGCAGGATTATAATGTTTTTCCGAAGTGGCCCGCAAGGTCATTTGAGTTGGCCATCCCTGTTCCAAGCCAAGATCGGATAGCGAGAATGACACTTGAGTTTACAGTTTCTTTGTATTCTTCATGACCTTTATTGAACTTGGGAATCTCGCGTCTTTAGTCATTATGGTATATAATCCTCCACGGTTTTAAATGCTGATTTAAATTCTTTTTATTGTTTTTTATAAAATATATTGCTGTTTTTGTTTGTGATATTAAAAATATAACATTAGTGTGATAAATAAAAAAATATTTAGTATGATTGGTGAAAAAAGTTAATTGAAATTAAAATCTGGAATACAATAACTTCAAAACGATTTTGTAATTTGCCGAGACGGGTAAATCCAAAACAGAATGTATGCGAGATTTTCGACAAAAGAAACGTGAGAAAAAAAATAAAAAACTGAAGGAGAACAGTCGAAAAGAATTGCACAAAATTCAACTTCACGCAGCAGGGATTTTTTTTTTTTTTTTGTTGCAACGAACACAAATCTCTTAGAAACAAACGGCCGAACCAATTACTGCTTTACCAAATCTGTTTGTCAGTCAGGTAACTTTACGATTGTCCGCTCATAGCTTTTTTGAATGATGAGCTCAAGCTCGAAATGACAACAAACCGAAATATATCGACAGCTAACAGTGGTACTGTTATTGACATTGTTTTTCAAAGGTTATTAAATACTTTAAAATCTCAAGTATATGTATCATATTTTAGTCATCATAAGTCTATGGTGTGTGTCTTCCCCAAATTGAACAAGAATATTTATTTTTGATAGAAAATTACATGACTCTTTGTGTTAATTAAATAAAATTTTCATTAAAGATAAAATTATTCGATAGAAAATTATTTCCAATCATACCCGATTAATTTTTTTCAGGATTTATGTTACTATTGCGTATTTACCAGGATAACATGTCAGATGTTACACATCATATGCGACTACTGTAAGACTCGTTCCTTTTTTTTGTAACTGAATTTATATTAGAAATTCCAACACTAAAACTGTTCTTCCAAAAAACTGTGTGGGTCCCAAAACCAATACTCAATATACTTTATCAGTGGCGTAGCTAGGTATCCAAAGGTCTTGGTGCAAAAAAAGAGAGAATATTGGTGGAGTTTTATTAATTAAAAATATATTAGAGTATTTTATATATATACATATACAAAGCTGATTCACATCAACCCTGTGTCAAGCTCTGCAGAACATAGGAAAGCAAAGCTACAAACTACTTACATGTATGCATATGAGTTTCCTTGTGAATTTAGTGATTACCCAGGTTCGATTTGACATGTGATAGATAGGAAATGATAAAAAGAATATGCACAAACAAGAAAATATAATACAAAATTATCATAATTATTTAAAATAAAACACACGAAAAAACAGAGGAGGGGGTCAAAGTTACATCAGTCTGTTGCAGATACCAGATTGCGAAACATTGAAACAGGAAAATAGCTTATTATGAATCATATTGTTATAAAAAATAAAATGACCAAGAAATAGCTCCCTGTGTAGATTTTTTTAGATGTATGGTAAGACATTTCATGGAACTTGATGTTTATTTTCAAGTAAAAATTAGAAAAATGAAAAATAATATAAACTTTTTTTAATACGTAAAATTCGCAACACAATATAAACAAAGGGGATTTTAATTTAGGGGGATTCCTTACAAGTTTGAAATTACTTTCAACGGAGTTGCCATGATTAAAGCTATGTAACAATCTTTTATATTTATATCTCAATTATGGGAGAAATTATCGCTAGTTCGACTTGCCTGGTGGTCAAGGCGCGAGGGTCCCCTGAGCTCAAGGGCCCCTGTGCACGGCACCACCTAGCCCATTGGTAGTTACGCCACTGTACTTTATTAAATTTATATAAGATTTTTTTTGTTACATGTCTTAAACCGTTTTTAAATAAAATTATTGAACTGAATCGGAACTAAAGAACTGACCTTAAATATTTCAGGAAAGAGAATAATTTAAATCGCATTACACTATTCATTCAATTAATTTATAAATTTCTCTTGTCGTTAAACTGTTTAAAAAAGGATTTTGATGCAATTTAATATTGAAGAATAGCACAGAAAATTGTTTTGAATGTACAGAAATATATATATATATATAAAGGTTTCTGCCTTAACTAAAACTTATATTTTTATAAAATTCAAATGAAAAACTGATGTTTCTCAAAACAGAAACGAAACAGCTTAAAAAAAGCAGTTTCTTTGTATAACTAGAATGTCAGGCACAGTTTTCATGTAATTGAAAACTGCCATGGGGTGGGCAGTAAAAGAGGGGTCAGTTGGTTGTAAACTGGACCCTCCAAGAACAAAAATAGAAGGCGAAAGAGAGGGGGGGGGAGTTTCCTGTCTCGAGCTCTCTTTGCACTTAGAATCCCTCTCTCAACTGTTGTAGAAGAGGCTTGTATGATTCTGTGACGTCATTTTCTTTCATCCTGACAGCTGTCAGAACATAATCATCAGAATATGGGATCAAGTAAATGCAAATTTGGAAAAATAATAGCTTGAAAAAAAATGTTTATTTCAAAGTCAAGAAAATATTGAAAATTAAGAAAAAAAGGCATATAATTTATCTTTTATGAAGGAACTATTTACCTCCGATCATTAAGACCAGTACTCATGAGTACTTCGCCCTTCCTATAGAAACGCCCATTCACCCCTCCCAGAAGAGGGCGCTTTCATCGTTTTAGAGTTGGAATTTCTGTCTACGGGACCCTTAACGTGTTAAAAACTTTTTGCTTGACTTTTTAACTTATAAATTGATATAATTTTAAAATATATTGATATTTACTTAGATTGTATGTTAATCACTCTGTAAATATTTCTTTCAGCTTACTTTTATTCAAAGTACAGTAGTTAGATCCAAGACATTGTAGTCCTACCTTTTACCCTTGCAAAGCTTGCACCTGTGCTCAAGACTTTCCGAATCTTCAGTATCTGCATGAAATTGGTGTTAATATAAAAAGCAGTTTTTTCTGAACCTTAGAAGTTGACAGTTCTTCAGAATTAAAAACCAAAGAAACTTAACAAACTATTGAAATTTACGCAGTTCCATTTTTTTGGCAGACAAGAGGGTTGTATTTATTGTATGAATTTCTTTGTATAAACTCATGGAAACCAATGCACCTAAGTGACACCAACAGTGCTTCTTTTTACCCTTCTGATGTTCTAACTACAGTTTGCATAATTTTTTTTGGCACAGGCAGCTTCTCAAATAAAGCTTCTGATGAACATGTAAGGGGGGAAATATTAACCATGAGGGGAAAATCAAAATTTTAAACTTAAACATTGAAAGAATTATTTAGTTAAAACCAAGGGAATCATGAGAGATCTGTATTCTTGTAAATAGAAATTGTTAGAGTATTTTCTTTGACTTCAATTTGAACCTTTTCAAATGAAAGTCGAAGATAGTGTTATTGAAACACTTAGTACAGATATGTGTGATCATTTATGTGCATTTAAATTGAATGACATCTTGTGTGCCAAAAAATTGGAAAAAAGCGTAACACGAGAGTCTTGCATTTTTGCGCTGTATTAGAGTTTACTCTTTACTCTTCTTTAGGAATAGTAAGATAGTGGATGCTTCATTTTTACTTGTCAAATTATCATTGGTGCCATGTTTCTTCACCATATTTTGATGGATGCCGTAGTACCTTCACCCGAAATGTCAGGAAAACTTGGGAAGTTTTTGAAAAACTTTTAGACTACACATTAACAAGGTCAATTTTCTCTTTTGTGTAGACAAAGAATCAAGTACCTTATCTAATGTGCCTGCATTCTCTCCAGATAACTGGAGAAAAAAAAAATTTTGTTGTTGATTTTTTTTTAAATGTGTTTTTGAAAGTTATGTACACAAATTGGTCACTACTTGTTCATTTCGAACATGCGTTTCTACGTCTTGATTTTCTTATTATAGATCCATATTCTTGTTATTGCTTATGTAATAAGTATTTTATTGTCTCTCCTTTATTTTGTTTATTAAGGTCAAAATTTGAATAAGTAAGACTGAGTATTGAGTTAAGAAACTTTGTATAATTTGTCAATCAGAAATTATTATTTTAAGTATTTTTTATGGATAAATTTTTTATTAAATCTTTTTTTTTTGGTAAAGTTATAGAAGGATTTTATTGATGATGCTATTTAAAATTAAATATTTTATAAATAAATTGGCTAATGTATTATTTTAAATTGTAATGGGATTAATCTGGTCACTAGAAGTAAATCTTAAAATATATGCATAACATTCATTAAATTTATTTTTATTGCAAATTGATGTTATAAAGAAAACATTTATGATCTGATAAAATGTCTGTTATTGGCACTAAAGATAAATTGGTGTGATAGTTTAAATTTTTCAAAAAAAAAAAAATAAATACTTCAAAAGGGATTTAATTTTTTAAAAAATATATTGAGTCTTCAAATTATATTACGTAATAATATTTCCTTCATATACAATATTTTATATTGATATAATAAAAAAAATGAGGTTAATGATTTAGAAGTGATATTACAGTCATAATAAAATATTCACTTTTTCGATGCTAATATTTCTGGATGTTGAAACTAAATTATGTATGTTGTCTTTAGATGTGAAATTGTCATTTCTGACCAAATTCATATTACATTGGTTTATAGAAATTGAAGATAGTGTCCAAAGCCAAGTATATATACATATAAATAACCAGTTTGAACTGTTCTTTTAAATTTTGCATAATTTCTTCCTTAGTTTAAAAATATTTTATGAGAATGTCTACCTAATAAAATTAATCATATTGAAAAGTATCTCATAATTCATTCTTCTATAATGATTTTTTTTTATAAAAATTTGTTTTTAGTCATATAAAAATATTTTTAAAAAAATTAAATGATTTCCTGAAAATAAAAAGTTACAAATGCACAATTACATTTATGCTGTTTTGTAATTATTAATGAACAAGTTTTTTTAAATGCAAGTGCTAGGTTTTCTTGTGTTTTGACTTAAGAACACAGTGCAGAACTACTGATAACTTAAATTTTCATCAGCATGTTATACAGGGAGGCTATTACGAAAGAATATGAGAGAATCCAAGAAATTCATGGCAATTCTAGGAGATAATAATTTTCTCTAGTTGGCATCTGAACCATGATCTTAAGTCTTATCTTCATTATATTGATATCTAGTTAATAAATGGAAATAACCCATAACACGGTACCTGATAATTTGAAACATTTAATAAAATCGACTTTTAAGCTTTACTGAATCATCATTTGATTGGAAGTGTCATCATTGCCATTTGTTGTAAATGTGCACCCGGCTTTAGACACTATCTATATGGTGAAAGATGATACATGAGGTTTTACTATGTCCTGAAATGTGCTTTTGTGCGGAGGAAGGAATTATAGGTCCTCCTAAAATTTTATAGTTCGAATTTTCTATAGTATCTCAGGTCCAATGACATGCAATATTTACAACTTTGATTTATTTGTTTTGTAATATTCAAATATGTATTTTTGTCTTAATTGCTATTGTATTTGCCGAATTAGTTATAGTAAGCTGGAAAATTTGTTTTAGAATTGTAAAAAAAATTACAAAATTAATTCTTTTTGTGCAGAGATATTATTTTTTTAAAGTTATTATTTAATATATTTTGGTTGAGAATTTAGACTGTATTTGGTTTTATTAATATTTTATTTTGCTTACAGTTTAAGATGGCAGATTTAACATTTGAATCGGCAGATATCATATGCAATTAAGAAACATTTTTGCTTTAGGATTTCATTATTATCATGCTCAGTATTTGCTTTTATTTGAGTTTTTGAGAAAATTTTATTTATCTACAGATTGAATAAGAGATTTCTTTTGAAGTCTGTACTTATATTTGACACAATTTGTTCAAGCATTACAAATTCACTTTTTGACTTTTTTATTTTCCACTTAATTTTAAAACAGGAAAAAGAATACAAATCTAGTATGTTACAATTTAAGAAAGATATAATTTATATTTGTATTTGGGGAAATTATATTTAGCTGTTTACAATTTTGAGTGTTTTATTTATTTTTTTGTTGTTCATGTTAATTTTGTAAAATTTTAAAATAGATTATAACTAATTTTTTAAAAATATTTCATTGCTGTTTTTTAAAACTTTTCAATTTTATTTCCTTGCATGCCTTATATGCAAAAATAATATTAGGACAATCACTCTATTTTCATCTTAAATCTTTTAAAGATATGTTAGTGAATATTTTTTCAATGCTTTCCCTTTATATATCAATTTCCCTTCCAATACATTTTGCATGTGTATGATTCTTCATTCATTGTCTTGCATAACTTGCTTGAAAATGTTTAGCAATTTATCTTATAAGAATTGTTTTGTATAAGTTTACCGATCTATCAGATTTACCTTGCTTAATTAATATATCATTGAATAACAGTGGATATAATTTTTTAATCGTTTTAATAATGCTCCCTTATGTATATTTTTGATTTATTTAAAAAGCATTTTAGTGTTTACTTAGAATTTCTCAGTAATGAGATAATGATTACTATTATTTATAATTAATGAACTGCAATATAATTTTGTCATGTGTTTTTATTATTGAACTACATTAGCAAGTATATTACTGTTTTATTCCTAATGTTCTTTTAACTGTGCATTAGTTTAGTCAGTATAGCCTTCGATACTTGTGGGTTACTTTCTTTAAACTGTGATGTAAAATTTTGGTCATTTGAATGTAGCGTTAACTTGCTGTGATGAGATATTAATGAGGACACTGCCTGCTTGAATTAATTTTTTCATTTCAGTTTTCAATGGTCCAAATTTTTTAAGTATATTTATTTAATTTTTGTAGCAAAGTAGTTATATTTTACATGTCTTTCATGTTGCAATTATATATGAATAGGCTAAAAGAAATATAAAAGTATTTTATTTAAATGCTTTTTCATGGAACTATAATTAGTAAATTATACCTTCTATGCTTAACTTTTTAATTTATTTAAAATATATGAATGTGCAGTTTTAATTGTTTCATATGTAATGAAATGATAATTGAGTTCTCTATTTTATTTTGTTTCGAAGGAATTTGTGTGTTAGAACAAGTTTAACACAACAAATGAATAATTTTAGATTTGATGTGTTGGCTGTGTATGTGCCATTAAAAATAATATCAGTGGCCTTTGTGATGAGAACATTTTATTAAGTACCAAATAATTTACTGTAGCTTTTGAAACAATTAGTATTAAAAATTTTTGTTTTTTAAAAATGTTCTTGCAACGCAATTTGTGTTTGAAGTGTACTTATGACTACTATGCCACATATTGTGATAAATGCAAATAAAATTTTTTAATTTTTATGTAACATTCTTAATATTAAGCACTATTCATTCAATTACATTTGTTCTTCAATCTGTCTTTTTTATTGTAAAAATAATTTAATAAACACAATTTTAACATTAACATTTATAATCGAAAGAAGTAATTATTGAATGATGTGTTAAAATTTTGGAAATTGTACAATTTTATCAATTTATACTTGGATTTCAACTTAAATAGCAATCAAAGAGTAAGTAGAACAAAATAAAAAATTTATTTTTTTGTTGCAGATAATTATAGGTATAATGTTAGTCAGAGGCCACTGATATGTGTATTAACTTTTCTTTATATTTTAAGAGCTTTTGTACGTGAATGTTCTTGTTCATGGGCACTTTGGGTTCCTATTGGAATTTATTATTTATTTTGTGGGGGGTTTTAATTTTTGTATATATATTTGTTGTTTGTGATATATTTATTTCATGATTTTTATATGAAATGCACAATCTTATTATTGTGGTTTTAGTATTTATTTGAAAGTAGATTTTATTGTGTAGATTGTTAAATGATTTTTTTATAAGGGGGTATTACGAGTTTTTACTGCATTATGCCTAATGTTGAATTTGAAGGAGTTTAGAGAAAACCAAGAAAGATGTTTCCTTTTTCCATGCAAGGAGGGAATCATCACTTAAAGAGCTAGGAATAGAACGTAGATTTACATTAAAAGTGAGTACTGTTGATTGAATGAAGTATGCACAAAAACGTTCATTTTATGCATTTAGGCTTTATTTTCCTCTTTTTCTGTGATATGTGTGTACAGACTGAAACTTATTTTTTTGCCTTTATTTATTTTTTAATGCTTTGGATGTATATTTCTGTTGTTAGAAATTTTAAGAGCTGTATTGGAGTTGGATGTATTATACACTTAACTACATTTGTTATTTTTAATCATACATTTAATAATGTTGGTTTTCATCTGCTCTATTAAAATGTTATAAAAAAAATTGGTTGCTTGTTTTTTCACAAAAGTAAATCGTTAGTCATCTAAATTTTTCATCAGAATTTATTCTTGTTTAATTTTATTCTGTATTGATTTTTTATTCAAAATCTTTTTAAATATTGGATTGATTTACTTGATGATATAACAATTGATTATTCGATTATACTTTTTCTTGATGTAAATAGACAAATATTGGAGTGAAGATGTTTTTATTCTATTTATATAATTTCTTATATAAATAGTTTTTACCATTTCAAAATGAGAAAATACTTAATTTCTTTTAAGGGGACACAGAAAATCGGTCCAAAAAAATCGAATATAATTTTTTTTCCCTCCTAATTTTTTTTTTATGTATATTTTTCTATAACCTCAAGATTTGAAAACTCTAAAGTTAAAAAAACCCCAGAGTTATGATAATTTTGATGTTCATTATTTTTATACACATCCCAAAAGCAAATAAAAATTTTTATACTGATTTATCTCAGAAAAAAAAAACTTGTTTATCTTAATTTAAAATAAGGCTTCTTTCCTATTGTTGTGTCAAATGCTTCGATATTCTTTCTAAGTATTGCTATTATTATATGTTTTGCATTTTTGAATCGAAGCAATACTTATTTTATAAAAATAGTTGATTTTAAAATTTACCTGTATACCTTTTTTTTAATTTTTAATTTGCAATAAGAATTCATAAAAGTATTTTATGAATTCAATCATGTCACCACAAAAAACAAAACAAAAATGCAAAATTTTGTTATACATCATAGTTTGGTGCACTTGTGAATCAAATTTCATATGCGTATGTCAATTATTGTAGGAGTAGCATTTTAAAATCACTTCATAAATTTTCGTTTTTCTTTAAAGTTTAAATGATTTTTTTGAGCACAAAAACTGTTTTAGGTAATACATAAAGGGAAACTAAATTTTTTAAAAAAAATCATTAAATCAAAGATTTTTTTTATAAATTGTACATTATCCTCCTAGATTGTATTAAATAAGATAAAAAAGAATAGTTATACACAAATATGTGCATAAGGCATTTCATTATCCAATGAATAATTTTAATAAAAAATTACATTTTTTTTCTTTCAAATTTTTTTTATAAGTATATTTAAAATACATTTTTTTGTCGCCCAATCCGGTATAGGGGTTAGCGACGCTGACTGCTGTGACGTAGGGCCTGGGTTCGAATCCCGGAGAAGGCATGGATGTTTGTAAATGTATAGTGCCTTCGCGGCATGGGGGTACTCTAAATAGCCGTCGAGCCGCAAGTCCTCTCGTGAGGATGGTGGAATAGGAAGAAAGGTGGGAGGCCCCTGACCACTCCCAAGGGGTTCTCCCTCAAAATTGGGGTGGAACCGAGCCAAATCGTACTGTCACCTGCATGGTGCTCAAAGCTATGGCTAACGACAGGCGTACAATCTAGCCCGATGCCATGATGTATTTCGTGTGTCTCGATCTGACTACGTCAGACAGGTGGCATTAGTAACAATACATTTTTTATTAGTAATTATTTTTTAAATTAGCTTGCGATTGTCAGAAGGAACATTTGTGAGGGATGGGACACCATTAGGAAAGGGTAATTTATCTAGTATTATTTATTATCTAGTCTATTTTAAATTCACGTGGTTATGAATAGAATTTGTAATGATTATTGATACAATTGATGTGAAAAATACGGTCACATGCTTAAGTTTCAAAAAGAAATTTTAACCATGTAGACATTTAACTGTGATTACTCGTCATGGAGAAGCTGCAAGATTTGTTATATTGACGAGTATACTTATTGTACGTAAAAAGTAGTGACCATTGGCTATTTATATTGTAATTTTTGAGAAAAACAATATATTCTCAAATTTCAAGTTGTTTAGAATATTTTGAGGCGAGGCCGGGAGTAAAAAATATGAAAAATTCAAGATGAAATCATGCGTTTCCGTGTGCACCGGCTAAAACAGCGTACAAGTTCGCATAACGAATTTATTTATGTGCGATGATAATGTTTTTCAGATGCTAGTCTAATAGGGGCAAAGGCAAAAGTTGATATATAATAGGGTCCCTTCAGGCGTAGTCATCCATGGGACAAATGCGTGACACCGATCAAGCGCTGAACCCATTGATAGCAATTGGCCTGAAGTTACCTAGGTATCGAGTGTTGTAAATTCCAATTGGTTGATGTTGGAACCATTTTCTGCCGTTAGAGTAATACCCAATGCCGTGCTGCCTAAAGAATAGTTATTTTATGGGAGTGGGAAAGGGCAAGGATACTTTCTGGTAAGAGGACCATGGTCAACCCTACCGCACCTACTCCAGAACTTCCTTTGTGTCAAAAACAGGTAGAAGGTACTTAGTTAGCAAAGAAGGAAGTAAATTAATGTGTGTTTAGGATTGTCAGTCTGGGAATTCATAGTTATCCATACAAATTTCAGGTCGGAAGCAGTGGCGTAGCCAGGTATCCAAAGGCCCTGCTAAAACAAAATGAGGGCCCTATCTTGGTCGGGTTTTATCAAATAAAAAGGTAAAAATATATGAATATTTTAAAGATACAAAACTACTTTAACATCAGCCTTTCATCGTGCTCTGCAGAACATAGGAAAGCAAAGCTTCATTCTACCTACATGTATGTGTATGAGTTTTCTTGTGTGACTTTAGTTATCGCCCGTGTTCGATTTGACATCACGACAGACCTTTTCTAGAACAGCTGTGAAGAGTTTAAGAACTACTGAAACCGGAAGATGGAAGTAACGCAATAGATAATAACAAATTAAACAGTAACGAACTAGATTGTAAATTATAACATACCTATTAGGAAATAAAACGATGTAGATTATAGTTGTATGAAGCAACCTTTTATATATAAATTTTAAACATGGGTGAAATTATCGTATCTTGCTTGGTGGTCAGAATCCGAGGGCCCCAGGGCATTGCACCGCCTAGCCTATTGGTAGCTACGCCACTGGTCGGAAGGATCGTCGGCCTCGGGAACCCGCGACCAAGCTAAATTTCTTGTTCAATAAATATTAGTAATAAAATTGGCAATTTTATAAAATAAACCAATCTTTTTGATCCAATATTTTAACAGCGCAGCTTACTCAGTGATTGGCGTGTTTTCTCGTCATAGCTCGATTTTCAGAACACACAATTTCGCGCTCTCAAACTGGAAAACCACAGTTACCTTTTTTAACTTATCCAAACAGGGTGCCTCATAAGATACTCACCTTAGAGTTCCAATAGCAATCATCAGTACGAGTTTCAAGGTATGGAGGTATTGTAGAGAGTGTAATTAAGTTCGGTACTGTACATAGCGTTTAAACATTTTTTGAATTGATTACTGAAATTGGAGCATGTCCAGTCAATTCAAATGAAAATATTTTACAATATACTGGCTGTTAAACACACCCGCTTCGCTGGGTATTTCATGATAACAGCTATATTTTTTTTTATAAGTTGATATCTCTAATTCTTAGCATTAAGCTTTCGATTGTATTCCAAAACATTTTCATAGCTCTCACACCTCTTGGTTTAAAAATAACAGGACTTGAAATTTTAAAGCGGATTATGCTTGTTTTTCTTGCCCTCGCTATCTCTCCTTGGAAATAGATTTTCACAAAACCATTTTTTAACAAATCTCTTATAAACAAAAGAAATATGCTTGTCAAATTTCAAGTCAGTTTTTCTCTTAATTCTGAAACTATTGCAACCCCACTTGGAATCGACTTCGGCAAAAGCGTTACAAAATCAAATAATATCGCCAAATGAAGTTGTAATTTTTTTCAACATGAATGGTTTTCTGCATTTGGCGACTTTGCACATACACGCCTAAACTCTTCGTTAAGCAAGGCAGTTTTAGAAAGAAAAAAATATTAGCTATAAAAATAAATTTGAGTTTTTATTTAGTCGGAAATATGTTTACTGCTCCTTTGAAACATCACGGAAGATCCCTGCAAAATTTCGGAATGATACGATAAACTGTGTGGATTTGTATATGTCCCAAAAAGTTAAATTTAAATACACATCGTCGAACCATCATGAACACCTCCACTTTTTCCATTGAACTCACCTGGATGACGTGGAGTGAGTGAAAGAATATTAACGTCGAACTGTTCAGCTGCACGAGAGCTTTTGGCGACGGACCTCGTAATTTTGAACCATGGTCAAGTGACGAGGACTATGCCTGAGCTGGCATCCACTCTCCTAACTACCACATCTCATGAACTGGAGGACATTTGAGCTCTCGACAGATTTAACGTGCATTGCTCCCCTACACGGCGGATCTTCAGCGATACTAGGCTCGAACTCATGACATGCCTGCCACGAGTCCGAAAAGTCCTCGTGTAGCTGAACAGTGCGACGTTAATATTTACTCACCCTCGAGTCCGTTACCTTAGCCACTAAGCTACCTGGATGACGATTATGAGAGCATGGTATTTAACTGCTGCCGGAGAAGTTAAGCTGTCATTCTTGCACTTTTGCGAGTGAGGGGAAAGACTGCTGGTCTAAGCAATTTGAAAGAGGACAGATTGTAAGGACCCGAAGACTCGGAACGAATATCTCCGAAATAGGATGACTGGTAGATTGTTTGTGTTCTGCTGTTTTTAGTTTTTAAGCAAAATGGACAAAAAACGAAACGGTGAAACCAGAAGAAGACACCTAGCTGTTGGACGTCCAAGCGTCATCAACGAAAAAGGACTTCGGAAATTGCCCCACTTGTTCGCTGTTTGGCACCGCAAAATAGTTGCCAAACAGTTACTCAGCTGACAGTCTAACACATTGCAGGTCCAAGCGCAAGTGTTTCGGAATCTACTATTCAGCGGACACTTGGATATGGGTCTGCGCAGCAGACGTCTCACTCGTGGGCTTCTGTTGCTGACCAAGCGGTGTTGCCAACTACGAATAGAGTGGTCTCAGAAACATTGAGAATTGGCCATAAATAAGTAGAAGAAAGTTTCTTGTTTGGATGAATCACGATTTCTCATTCATCACACCGATGTCAGGATGCGCCGTCTTCCAGTTGCTCCTTCATTGTACACAGGCTGGTGATGATGCTATTGTGCTTTGGAGAATGTTCTCATGGGTGACTGTGGGACCCTAAGTTCTGATAGAAGGGACCGTGCACCCTTATATGGCTTCTGTTTCCCAACTGGAAATTGAATCTTCCAGCAGCGCAGTGTCTCATTTCAAAAGGTTAGAATTGTGTTAGAAGGGTTCGAGGAGCATAAAGATGAATTTCAATTAATATCTTGATCTAGTGCTTCTCAATCTTTCAATAATTGCTACCCAATATTCAATCATAATTTTCATCGTCCTCCCCCCCTTCCTTCCATACAATAACAATAAATTGAATTAAATAATACTATACTTTGACACTAAACCTACAACACGACTTTTACCTCGTAAGTGCCGCCAGCGTATTTAAACGTCTCTCTCAACCAATGGGTTTATTGCTGACGTATATATACGACTTTCCAAAGTACGATTTTTTCTGTGAACTGCTATCCATAAAATTATTCCAAAGGTTTTGGAATAGAACATAAAATCACCTTGACAGTGTTTGCGAAGGATTTACTTATTTCAGAGAATTTGCTTGTTTATTCTTTGTCTACCCCTCCCATACCCAACTTACGCTCGTCTACGTATTAAACGATGGCATTGGGGAGATCGCGTAGTTTTTATTGGCATTTAAGGGTTTAATTATGAACCATACGAATTATCAATATAAGTGTTAATTTTTGCTTATAATTTTATATATGAGAAGCCCACGGGGTCACTGCTAATTAATTAACAGGTTAAACATTACGGTTAAATTATTTTTTATAGTAATAGTATTCTTAAAACAACTTTATCTGTATATTCTAATTCAACTGATATTAAATTAATTAAAAAATACATTGAGCAGTACTGATACATATATAAGTATATTATTTCAGTGTAAATGTATATTTTATTTTTTATTATGTCAGAATGTATTTTATTTGTTTACTTTCAGTAAATTAATAATTTTTTTAAATAATCTTTTGTTTTCGTCTTTTCAATACGCTCGCGCCCCCCTCGTTGGATTATCACGCCCCTAAAAGGGGGCACGCTTCACAGTTTAAGAAACACTGTCTTGACCACAGAACTCGGTGGATCTTAATCTAATAGGGCACTTTTGGGTTTTCATTGAAAGGCAGTTCAGGGGTCAAATATCTTCATGTAGGAATATCTCGACATTAAGCGACCACTGCTTAGACACAATTGATACAACCTGTCTCCAGTATACTACCAAGAACTTGTATTCATGTCAAGGCGAGTTGCAGCCGTTTTGAAGGCAAAAAGTGGTTCAACGTGTTATTGATTATGTGTTCGAAATGTTTTGGTTCTTCGGGGTAAGATGTTCTTACAGGCAATTTTCGAAATTTTAATGTTTAAAAAAAATACCGTAACATTTGAATTCGAAGCTGGCGATATTTTTTGGTTTGTTCATTATATCCAGTTGCTGTTACTTCAAATTCTGTCTCAATTTATAAGTTCATTCGTTGTTGGAATTCAAGAAACGTAAAAACAGAGTTTTCATGTTCGGAAGCTTTTGGTTGGCAATGAATTGGTCGAGTCGTTTTCTCTTCCAATTTTTTGTAAGGCTTAATTTGTTTTTTTACAAAATATTTTTAATTAAATTAATCAAATTTTTATAACGAACGAGTGGTTAAGAACCTTGTGACGGGTTCTTACGCGTTTCACTAACCTCCTCATATTCTTTAATATTTTATTTATTTCAACCAATCTCCACCGGGAGCCAAAGCGTGATTTATGCAAATGAGATATTTTATATAAGTTCGGGTTTAGCGAGTTAGAAAAGGAAAAAATGAAATGAAATGAGAAAATATTTTCAAGTGTAAACGTAAATGTGGTGAATAGAATCTAACGCATCGTCGTGGATAAAGATCATAGAAGAACTTCGGGAATAGCTAAGAAATAAGTTGCCTCTTAAAACGAAGAATCCTGACTTCAAGTTGACCCAATCAAGATCTTAAAGAACCAACTAGATGAACCTGCCATAACGTAAGAAATCAGGTTAGTTATATTGATTCCAATTAAGTATAAGTGTGTAGTTGTAATTGTACGCGTCGATCGTTCGTAGATTCAGATAGGATTCCGTCGTTCATGATTATTGAACCCTTCTCATTCTCCACTGTGTTTTATTATTCTTAAAATTGAATAGTATTTGTGTAATCTCTTAATTAAGAAAAATCAATAAATAAGATTGATTTGTTAAAATGAGTACTGAATTTATTAATCATTCAACACGTTCGGATTCAGGTAATACCCGAAGGGGAGTTGATAATCTAAGGGGTAACGAAAGGCTACGACAACCTGAGTGTTAATAAGAAACCTACAGGTATCAACGTACGTAAATGACTGTTGACACTGAACTGCAATCATCACTAGTAGTGATCTGCGAATATTTCAATCATTGCTTCATCAAAATATCCGTATGCCGTTAAATCTGTTGATGCTATTTTTAATTTGGCGTGGTGTAGAAGATTGGTGAGTGGGATGCTAGCTGTGGCTCAAAGTTATGAGGTTTGTTGCCAATAGCCCATGTGTTGCTTCAGAATAAGACGTTAATAAACAATCAAGCACCTCGGAACAAAAGCTTGCGAATCACAACCAGAACGCCTCGCAATTTCGAACCATTGTTTGACGAGATTAACATTTAAGTCGACACCAGGAGCGTAGCTACCGCCGTATCAATGCTATGGGGCCCCAAGCTTCAAGGGCCCCAAAATGTGCAAGAATAAATTGTAAAATGTTGAAAGCCCACCAAAAAGGGCCTCCAAGGAATTTTGATTCGGTGCCAACTCAGGACTAGATACGCCAGTGGTTGACATTCTATTCTCTACACATCTTCAAGCCAACTTGAGGACTTTTTAGCCAGGACAGATTTTGTGTATATCAATGTCTTTTTTACGATAAGATCTTAGTGTTTATAGCGCGTGACACTGCCGACTACTAATACAAAGACCATTCCGTCACTTCGGACACCTACTTTTAATGAAACCAATCCTTTATCGATTAATAACTGTTATGAGTTAATTTAACTGATATGGAATCTTATTACTTGCGTTAAAAATGTTTGTTACTGTTTGGGACCTATTCACTTTTGTTGCTCACTATAACCCTTCAATCAATGATACTACAGAATACAGCAAATTTAAAAAAAAGTTAGATACTTTTTGTACCTTAACTTTCGTAATAATTTAAGTCCAAGTACTAAAAGTAGTAGTATCAAAATCTTGTCCACGTTTCTCACTCAGAAATTTAAATGTGAAATTACCATCGATTTTTATTAAATATATTTACTTCATAAGTTTGCGTAAGAAAATCTCACGTTCTTAACTGGTACACCGTACTGGCCTGTACACCGTACCGGCTACCGAAACATGTCCACAACTGGTTTTCCCGTAAGCTGTACGGGGCACTGATATTATTTTCTTCTTTCTATATATATATATATATATATATCTTTGATTTGCCCAAATTTTATTCTTATTGCGAGATTATTTGTCCATGGTACCAAAATACTTCTCATCTGGAAATTTTTTATTGTAGGCAAAAATTTAGATTCTTGAAAATAGATGAGACGAAGAACAGAGATTGGCAAAGCAATGCGCAATGGACGAAATGAAAATGGAAAGTTAATCCCAAAAAAACAATATTATTTCTGTCCCTTTTGCAATGTAAGACGGAGTATTACGCAATGCTTTGAATTGTGTTTGTATTTATATATGCACACACACAAAATCCTCAACCGTTTGAAAAAGAGGTACGAACACATGAAATTGTTTTGTAAGTATGAGAGAGAAACTCTTTTAAAAATATATGAAACCTTTTTCACATAGCACAGAGTATTCTTATAAAAAGAAAACACTTAGGAGGTTTTGGTTCCACAATTATAAAATAAAAAATATTGTACAAACTTTAAAATTGAAAATTAAAATAAAATTCTTCCATTTTCGCATTCTGTAAGTATTACGCTTTGTTATACGCAATAAAAAAAAGAGCCATTTTTTAAGAGCATTTTGGCCAAAAAAAACTGACCGCTGAAGATATATTTTTGGCAATACTAGGAGATAATTTCTGTAAAAATTTATTTTATTATAAAATACAAACACGTGTTTGAAATATCCATCAACACAAAAAAGATGTGGAATATTTTGCTCATTTTATAAAAAATACTTTCGCCTTTTTTATTTGTTTACATTTATTCCCTGAATTATTCCTAACTGTTACTTGATATATTCAAAAATCACAGTTTTACAATTTTAAGATAAATCTTTAAAGTCCAAAGTAAAAGTTTTGTATTTTAATCAACTACAGAGGAATTGTCACGACCTTTACCTTTTAAAGAATCTTATCTATAATAACGAGCTAACTTCAAAGAAAATTTATAATAGATTTTTTTCCAGGCTAGTAAATATTTACTTAGTGATGACAGATCAAATAAAATGAGCTGAGCTTCAAGCCTATAAGAACAAAATTAAAATAGGTATTGTTATCTCAAACGGAAATAATTAGTCAATGAAAATTTTTTTTGACGCCTTGAATATGCAGATAGGAATTTACGTAAAGGTAAAGCCTTTTGTGTATGTAATCGAAGTTTATTCTCTGTAGCATATGGCTTTTCCCTTGAGATAGAGTGACAGCTGTGAATGTAAAGGAAACATTGAAAGAGATAACAACTCTTCATTCTGAAAACACGAGTTTCGTCCAACATTTCGGCAGGGAAAAAATATCTTACGACTTTCTTTTAATTGTCAAGCTCTCAGGACTTTTCTGTTTGAAAGTAAACATGAAGAATTTGTCAAAATTCGATTCTTAGAATTTGTGTGAGATTGTCAAAATAGATTGTTGATCCGATATGACAAAGACTGACTCATATACTTGTGACATTCATATAGCCTGTGTACATGATAATGATGATTCAAAATACTTGTGACAGAACGATTGGGGAAAACAACAACTTGGAATCAAATATGGTTTCATTCTCAAAGCATATCTTGATCTTTGTTTATAAATAGAGACAAAACCTACACCAGGAGTGATGGATACAACGAAGCGTTGTATTTTGCTGTACTTCTTTTTCGGCCAGTTAATAAGTGGTGTGAATCACGAAAAAGAAAAGTCAAGCTTGCTTAAAACATCCATTTTCAGCCACAAGAATAATGATTCAGTGTCGCACTTGATGAAGCTGCATGGAAACCTTTCACCCAACTTCAATGCTTCCGATGCTGCAGTGTGCATTCCTGGATCAAACTTGACAAACTGTGTTTTGTCGATGTCGGAATCTTTGTGTTCTCCGTACGACTCTTGCAATTCTCGCTGCGGTGAACCGCCGCGTGGATTACCTTTCACCTGCAACTGTGATTCAGAATGCGTTTTTTATTCTGACTGTTGTGTGGACTTCGAAAATGAATGTGGAAGTAATTCTTCAATCCTCCACGAAAATCGTTCTGCGAACATTACATGCGAGCTCTTGTTCGAAAATTATCCCGTGCTAATGGTTTCGACTTGTTCATCTCAATGGCTGAATGACTCTGTGGAAGAACTTTGCGGTTCAGATGTAACACCTGAATGTGCTTTTTCAAACTTTGAGTCAAACTTAACTGATTTCGAGGATACACGTGTTCGCTGTAAAAAGTATGTTCACCACCATTGTGCTGAGCATCTGAAACTAAAATGCAATGAAACGATTGAGCCCTACTGTACAAAACTCATAAAGAAGCACTGTTCTAAAGTAGCATCATCTAAGTGTAAAAACTGTGAAAAAGAATTTTGGCCAGTGTTTGATAAAAACATGGTAATATATAAAAATTCCTTCTGTGCAATGTGTAATTTTGAAAATAATTTTACTCGTCCTGATATCAGAGAAATAGCAGAAGCAATAACTGACTTTGACTGGAATACAAGTACTTATCCAGGCAATTTTACCAGAAATTGTTTCCCATCTGCTATTAGTTTCTGCCCTAATGTTGGCAACAGTGATTTATCTTCGATGTGTGAAAAAACGTCTGGTGTTGTAGTTTCTCAACAAACAAACACGGCATACAAGAATGTGTATTGTGCTATTTGCCATAACGAGTCTCTGAGTGAATTGAAATGTATGGATTTTTCCAGTTTGTTTTCAAATAGTTCGCCTGCGTCCAGCGTAATGACTGGGATGATAAAACCTTTTATTACGGATTTTGATGTTACTGGTATAACTAATGACATACAGGGATTAAGATTAGATGACATTCCGGCAACATTTTCAATGCTGCTTAATTTTGGTTTGGATGGCCGTCAAAGAGTGTACATTTCCTCAGAAGGAGATGAAGAAATGAAACAACTTCAACGTAAATGTGAAAACGGTTATATTTGGGACCCATTCAGTTCACAATGTCGAAAACTTCACTGCAGTACTCAGTTTGTTCTGATAGATTACCAGTGTGTTAAAAAAGACAATTTTGATGAAAAAAACGTTACTGAGAACCACATTGCTATTCCAGATGCCGAAGCAGATTTTGTCCACTTGACATTCAGTGCCGAAATGGAATTGTTGGATTTTGTACACTTCCACAAGAGGAATATATCAGAAATTTGCGAATCGATTAGAGAGTCATTTTCTACTTCCTTTAACATCAAAATCGATCGCATTAGAAACGTCAGTTTCAATATATCATTGGGGGATTTCAAAACCCTTAATGAAACACTGGAATTTTTGAAAGTTATGGATGAATATCACCAAATAAACTTCACTATCGACTTAGATTTATATGAATCGGTTTCTGACAACTCAACAGAACCTGAACCTTCAGTGGATAGCATTGTTTCTTTGTTAGCTTCTGCTCTTTCCGTGAATGGTTTCGATTTGGGTATCAGTAACACTACAAGTAGAATATACGAAATTTATCAAACTGTGGACTTTATTAAATCTTGGTGCAAACCTGAAGATGGAGGCGAGAAGAAACAATACTGGAACTCCGAGTTCAGGTTAATACTGAGTGATAATTTAACTTCAGCTGTTGGAGACAGAATTCAAGGTATTTACATCAACAAAACTGACAAATTCTATCCGAAAGGTCAGTTTGTGGCCAACATTCTGTATCAAGGTCAACAATTCAATCAACACTTAATAAATGTGAGTGGTGTGGCCATCGTTTGTGAAATGAAAGTACAATTAAACAAGTCATGTACTCGAGTGGTTCTTGAGAAACATGAATACCTAATCACAGAAAATGGCAGTCTTGTTATTATGAATGGCAGCATCAATAAAAAAGTAGTCGATGACTCAGTGTTTGAAGAAGGGGAAAATGACAGCATTGTTGTGTGTATATTGTCACCAATGTGGAGAAATGACGATAACGATTATTACTTAGACCTGGATGTAGTTCAAGCTTATTTGAGCTTCGTTTTGTCTTGGATATCTGTCTGTGCTATGATTGTTGTTTTAGCGACATATTCTTTTTTCTCCAGTCTTCGTAACCTTCCTGGCTGTAACACCATGAACTTAACAATTTCGTTACTGGCGATGCAGGTAACTTTTTTACTTGGTCAACGCAATACAGTGACCGGCAAAGCTTGCAAAGCAGTAGCTTGTCTTTTGCATTATGAAATCCTTTGTTGCCTTATGTGGATGAACATTATGGCTTATGATTTGTATAAAACTTTTGGCAACAAGACTATTTTAAACAACATACGTAGCAAAGGGAAGTACTTGGTTTGGTATATGTTATATGCTTACGGGAGTCCTTTATTGATGGTTACCACCACTTCCTTGCTCGATCACTTTTTAGACGATTCGACCTTTTCACCACATTATGGAAATAAGAATGTGTGTTGGATTACTAGTAAACGGGCTGCTGTAATCTATTTCGCTGTTCCTTTAGCAGTCATCATGTTTGTAAATTTTGCTTTCTATATCTTGACAATATGGTCAATTAGAAGCGTGAAACACGTTTTGTACTTAAGCAACCAAAAAAGTAACCAGAGAGGCAAAAGTGACGTGTTTCTTTATGCCCGTATGGCGTTAGTTATTGGTCTAACGTGGACTTTAGCATTTGTTGCTGCATATACAAGAGAAGAAAGACTGACTGGTAAAATTCTCTCATATTTGTTTATTATTTTTAACACTTTGCAGGGTTTATTTATTTTCTGTGTTTTCGTCTGCAATCGTAGAGTGTTTAATCTCTATCGTGATGCCATTCGTAAGTCGATAAATAAGATTTCTAATAATCCTGCTTCTAAGAAAACATCTGAAAGGCTTAATCGGCTTATGAATGTCGTTCACAGAAGTGTATCGACTGATACGGTTGTTTCTACAATTTCTAATTCAAGTACTTGTAGTACACGTTCTGGTGATTCTGACTTAAAAACTATAGAAGAAGCAGAATGAAAGAGAAAATGTCAGGGATATAAGAAAATGTCCTTTTTTGAGGGTAAATTTTTTGTAAATAGTCAACTCTTTCTTTTATGCACAATTTTGTTACTAGAATATTCCATACCTGTTTTGATTGGGTATTATAAAATCAAAAAAATAGTTATTTTTTAGTATCATGTTTATGTATGACAAACTATACTTGGAAAATAATTTTAAATGAATATTTTCCTTCTGAATATCCTTGTAAATATTTATTTTTGTTTATTTTTTCAGTATCAGAATTAAGCATTTTATAAATACTTTGTAAAGATTATTTAAAAATTCAAAACTATGTTTTACTAAGGGAGAATACATGTAATGTAAAACATATAATCAAGCTTTATTTATAATTAGTCATTTATATATCAGTAAAACTGTATTTTTTTGTATCAAATGTTATTTTGAATTTTTTTTTTAAATGAAATATAAATCAAAGATTAAGAACTTGTAATTTAAGAATTTAACAATTAAATTATAGTTTGAAAAAAAAAACTAAAATACACCCTTTTATAATTAATCGAACAAAGCTGTAACTTAATCTTTTAGTCGCCAAATCTGGAAATGGGCCATGAAATTAGTCGCCAAATGCGGGATGGGATCTGAAAATGGGAAATCGTTAATCCTGATCAGGACAATGGAACAACATCATTAAATTAATATATTGTCATAGGTCCTGGACAAGTGAGCAAAATTTCGAATTAATCTGACCTTTTAAAGTATGTAAAAATTGAGTTCAAAGTTTCCGTTACATACAAGTAAAGCTTATAAAAAGGTGCTAAAACTACAATTATTCTCTTAAAAAATTGTTTTACTACATGAAATATATAATATATATATATATATATATAAATGTAGGTGTAATTTTTTTGCAAGTATGCCTGTAAAATTGTGCAGATCAAAAAATATATTTTTGTTATTATATTCAATATTAAAAAGTGTTCTCTATATGCTCTTTAACTACATGTTTTTATATTCTTTTTTCTTAAATATCTGTTATTTTTCCTATTTTTGTAAAGAATAAAATAAAATATTTGTCCATTATTTTTATAGAGTACAGAATAATTTATCACATTTTCATCTTTCTTCATTTTACCCCTTTGTCAATGAAACACTAAAATGCAAAGTACTTATAACAAAATGTTATTACTTAACGAAATGCCAATCAGTGTAAAGTAAACAAATTTATTAATATAAAAATTAGGAGATATACTGTGTGATTAAAATAAGATGCTCATTTTGTATTTAATAGTCGCAACAATTTCTAAGAATAGTTTCTAAAAATATTTTCTTAGAAAGATTACAGAAAATTATTTAATGATCTCGAATTTAGGTTTAAGTTTATTCGTTTGTTATTATTTTAATAATTACACAATTTCAACTGATATTTTACACGATTTTAAAATAGTATCACTGTTGCTTTTGAATAACTTGCTTTTAATTTGTATGATAAAGTAATTAATTCAACTTTTAAAATCAGATTTGTAATAAAATGCGTAAAGCAAAAACGTTCGTTCCAGAAATAATTTGAATGGATACTTTAAAAATGCTCTTTTGCAAATATTTGTACTCTCATCATTAATATAGATTCATAATTCATATGTTAAATCTATTTTCCTGAAACATAATTATTATTATGGTAAATAAACTTGTTTAGGACAACTGTTGATTAGAATTTTAATCTATTGATTGATAATCCATAAACTCCCAGAATCTGTGAAAGAAATTGAGATACAGATGCTGTCAAAAAATAAAAATCGTAAGTAATTTTCGTAAATTAGTTATTTGTAATAAATTTAAAATAAAATAATTTTACAAATGCTTTTAATTGTGTTGTGCATTATAATTATATATTATACATAAAAGCATTTCTCTCCTGTATAATATACTACTTCTCAAAGGTAAAAAAAAAAGTTGAGATTTTTTAAGTTCCGCTTTTTGAAAACAAATGTTTTAAGTACATTAAACATTTGCATTTGTGCCGTAATTACGATTTTTTGTTTTGAAAAAAAAATTTTTAATTGTGAAGTCACAAAATATTTTTCAGTAACTTTAATTTCCTCAACAAATAATATATATGTGTATATCATATTATTATAAAATGAGAAATTTTTATTAATTTCGCCATATTTAAATTTATTAAAACAATCGAGTTAGAAGTAGAAAAAAAAACAATTCTGTTGGTACAACAATTGCATTTTATGGCTCTAATTATTGAATATTTAACACCACTGCTCTAAAAATAATTCTTACGTCAAAAATGGATTAAAGATAGAATATTTCTTTAGAATATTTTAAATATTATTTGAAACTGAATTATAAGGATAAGTATTTTAGTTTCAGTATGAAAATTATTTAGAATATCTTTTTTTTTTAATATTTGAAATTAAATGAAACAAATAAATCTTTCCGTACAATTATTAGCATAAAATTAAGGCAAACTCATTGTATAATTAATTTATTGTTAATTGGTTTATCATTCACACCCATGGAAACATACATAACTCAGTTAAGTATATATTTTTTCAGTTTTGTGATGTAAATAAAGCTTTAGAGCTATTACTAAGTAAATGAGTTTTTACGTATGCTAAGAGATTACAGAAACAAAAAAATCGTCTGCTATTTAGTTTTTTGTACAAACACATTCACAAGTTGTTTTTTCTTTTTCTTCAAAAATGAATTCGATTTTTTGATTTTTATTAGTGCATGCATAACACAGATATACAATTACTAAGAAATTATCTGTCCTTAAAAACTAAACAATATTGATTTTTCATTAAAGTTATTTTGTACTATTCCTAAAATTTTATTTCGACATTCTTTTTTTTTTACTAATTTTGAAATCGGAAAAATTTTATAAAAATAAAATTACTTTTAATATATTTGTTTTGTCTGTCACTGCTGTATCTAAACATTAAGGAATATGAAAAATGTTGCTTAACAATATTATATTAAAAAACGCCATTTGTGTTACACCTGACAGTGTGTGTGATTAAAAAGCATCCAGTATATAAAACATTTTCCCGAAGACATTATATAACAAACTTTCATTTAGCGTTTTTTTAAACAGACAGCTTCTCTTTTTCAATTCCTACTTTAGCTCACACTCTCTCTATATTCATCTATATATATATTTATCTTGTTCAAATTTTCAATCGTTAATAAAATTCTTTTTATTCATCCAATCAAGTTCAAATAATTTTTTTTAAAACTTGTAGTGGATGACACTTGATGTTAATATAGTTTTTTCAAATATTAATTCATTAATTACCGGTTAATTAATTAAATTAAATTAATTACCGGTATTTGGCGCCAAATTACATTTATCTACTTTATTGTAACAATGTAACTGTTAAAACAATGACAAACGTTGGCGTCGAAAACCGTTTTTTCAGCAAAACTGAGTGTGCATTGTTACAACAATGCAGCAAATCATGCTCTTCTTTCAATTCCTACTATTAGTTCGCTCTCTCCCTATGTATTTATATATATATATATATATATATATATATATAATTACTTTCTATTCATCCATTCACAGTAGGAATTGACTTAAATTTTTTTTTAATGTTACTTGTTTGTTATTATTATTACTGTAATTCATTTTCTTAACCTTTCTTTGTCATTTTAGCTGTTTGTTTTTCTCCGATGAGAAATGATTTATGTAAAATTAGTCGTGACATTTCTTTCCCTGTAGCTCTTCCTCCCCCTTTTTGCTTAAAAAAATACTGCACTCGCCTGAAGAGAGCAAATTTTTTACAAGAAAAAAAATCTATTACTATTTTGTGTGAGTTATTCACAGGATTATTATTAATTAATTAAATCTATAATACATTGCGTGCGTAGGAAAAAGACAAGCTATAAAAAACTGAAATATTTAAATATTTTGTTGTAGAATCCAATATATAAATATGTATAAGAGTAATAATACATTTACTTAAAATTCTAATCCGATGTATTTTTTTTCTCTTAATCATACTTTTAAATGTTCTATTTTGGAACCCGTCTAATTTCATCTAGCATTAAAGAATTAAAACTTATATTTTGACAAATTTATTCATGATTCCTCATTAAAAGGATTATATCTTGAATTTTTAACTGATTTATTCGCAATCCCTGGTAAAATAATATCTCAATAGCTTACGCGGACCTTACAGAGCGGATGAAACTCCCCTAAAACATTGACGTAATTAAAAAAAAACCCATATATTTCTCTTCATTTGAACAAGTGATTATGCTTTTTGCCATTATATTTTTCTGATAAATCTCTCTCTTGATTGTTAGATGCTTGAGTAGTGAAAATGCTGAATTCTTTCTTATGATATCTTTAAATTGCCTAAATAAACGATGATTTAATATCCAGAACTTTCAATGGGCCCAATTCATGTGATGTCATAGTCACGTGATAATGATAACCACGTGATTCTAGCCAATCAGTTACAGAACTCGTCCTAGTCACCCGATAAAAGTTATCTTGTGTTTCCAATTAATAGTTCACGCGCTTCGGTGTTGCCAACTTTTGCTCTTTGCAGAAACTTTCTCTTAAAAAGTACATATGTATACAAAATGCATTTTATTTAAAAGTATATACATAAATATGATTTTTTTTTAAATTTTAAAAAACTTCTTTGAAGAAATTTTTTTCTCATAACATTTAAACACATTTATCCAATTATGAAATTTGAAATTTTATTTAAGTTTTGCAAACCGATCCACAAGTACAATTAGTTTAATGTCTGTTTTGTATTCAATATATAGAACACCTGTTTGTCTTTGTCATGAGACCGTCGTGAATTGAGTCCATTGACACTGCAACCACAGAATGTATACCGCTTTACATTATATATTTATGCTGGCACACAGGAGCACGAGGTGTTTAATTTCTTTAACGTTAGCAGAGAAAATACTGCAATGTTTGATTATACAGAGAATCACACAGAATACACATCAAAACGAAAGCTAAAATTTTTATTTTATTTTTAACAAAAATGCACGTTATTTTACATACAGAAACACACGCTGGCTACACGAAGCAATTTGGAGTACAATTTTACATAAGAAAAGTTATGCTGATGATTTGTTTTGTCACAAACCAGACTTTTGGACTTTAGTGTAGAGATGAAAAAAAATTAAAAACTATTGATATTTATATTTAATAGAGAAAAATCGCTTTTAACTAGAAATTTATAAAATATGAAATGCATGAAAAATACGTATATTTTTTTAATTAATGAAAGAACTTTTGTTTATTCTTCAATAAGTTTTCTTTATTCTTTTTGGAATTCATTACAAGGAACTTAAAGTAAATTAAAAACTTTTGTGAAATATAGCGATACATATTTATAATTTTTTTCAGTTCTAGACTTCCAAAGATCATTAATATTATTTTTAGTAAACTAATTTAATTTTCTTTAAATGACTTTATTTAGAAGTTTTCTATATTCGGAGTTGACATTTAGGACAGAAATGGGTTGTAGAACTTTCCATGCTATTTTAAAAGCCGTAGTTTTAATAGTTATTATTAACAGATGACCAATATTAATTTGGGGATAAACTATTATTATTTCACTCATGGCGGATATTATTAGTTTATCAGCCTACAGTATTTTTTAAAGAATTCTTTACTTTAAAAACAGAATGATTTTTTAAGCTATACAATTAATTTCAATATGCATGTTAAGAGTCGAATGAAATTATTCGGATTAATGAAAGTACGTAAATAATTCTTTTAGATATATGTTCGTCTCAACTTTAGTAAAAGTATTTTTAGCATGGATTAAAACTTGAATAATCTCTCTGTGAAAAATACCACAGTGCATTTAAAAAAACATTGCTTACACTGTAAAAAATATAATGAAATCTTAAACAGTACTTAAGAATAATTAATAAATTGTTACATTTCTTTTTTCATTTTGTCTTACATTTTCAGATAACTTATATATGTGTATTTTAAATATATATATTAGAATAAAACTTTTGACACGCAAGAAGTATAATGTAATATATTTAAATTTTTTCTTAACTAAAATTGAAAAGAGGACATAAAATATCACAATTAAAAGTAGTTCTGTCAAATATTTTTTTTTATTTTACAAAAGTAAATAAAGACTTTCATGTAAAGTTACAATAATTCAGCAGTTCTCAATATTGGATATTATAGAAATTTTTAGTAAAATCACAATTATTAGGGTAATAAATGCGTTTTTATAAATTTTTCCTGTTTGATAGTCAATTTTCGTAAGCTTGTACTAACAATGATTGTTTTTTTGCCACTATAGGCAGATATTTCTCATTTTTTTAAAGTAATATTATAGTCAATTATTATCACAGAAAAGTCCTTATACCTGGGAAATAATACTTTACTTGAAATGGAAATGAAGCTGCATGAAAGAATAGTTTAAAAATTTATAAATTAAATTGTATTACAATAGATAGCATTTTGAGAGCAATTAAAAAAATAAGTGCATTGTATCTTGGATTAATTTAATTTTAATATTGCTGTAACAATAATAAATGAAAAATGCCAAAATACAATAATGAAGTAAATAAAAACTGTAGATAAATCTTTAGTGTAGGATTTCACCATTTCTTATCATAATTTCCTAAAATTAATTATTTCAGGACATTATAATAAAAAATGTATTATATTTTAATACTTTAAAGGTATTATTTTAGAAGTTTTGTGTGTGTGTATGTGTGAGTTCAATTTTGCAGTAATTCAGTAACCTTTAATAACTTTCACCTTCATAGAAGTACAGACGATTAAAATACTATGGAATAAATGTGAAAGAAAAATTAAAACAGAGAATAACTTTTTTTTGTATCTTGCTCTTGAAATATTTATATTTTTCGATTAAGGAAAAAAAAATTAAAGTTTCATCTACAGAAAGCTGAAATAAAAACACCAAAATTTATTATTATCACTAGTATTACACTTTATTTTCAGCAATTAGGATTTATCTTCAAAGATTTTTCAATGAACTAATATATGCCTTAGGTCTATTTTCTTAGCTGAATGTTTATTATCTTAGATGAATTTTATTTTTTTAGCTGAATATTTACATTTCATTTTACCTTCACTTGACCCAAAATATAACCTGAATTGTTTGAATATATCAACATGAATACAATATGTAAAGCATTTATATTTGAAAAAATTCAAAAAAACGCATACCTTAGAAGTAAAGGCAGATTTAGAGAGAGGGAGAAGAGAGATGATAGTTTCATTATATATATTTAGAGTTCTTTATTTCCAAAGATGTTTTTAAAATAGGTAGATTAAAAAATAATAAGATAACAATGTAAAATAAAAGATAATATCGAATGCTAGAAATATTTTTAGTAATATAATATTATAAATCTAAAATGATCATAAATTATAATGAATAGCATTTTGTAACCGCTCTAGTCATAATAATTGTAAGTGCGTGTATTAAGCGGCCTCTAGCGACTGCATATCTTCGGTAGAGGCCAGGTGAAGAAAGAATGTGGTGGCTATGAAAAACCATCCATGGTTCTTTGCCTATTATTTTTGTTTTTGTTTACGACACGTGTTGTCTTTGTGTAACATATAACTTATATAACTTGAATAAATAAATAAGTGTTATACACTGAAGAACATTTCGTTGAACGCAACCTCGAATTTACCTTAAACGTCTAACGCTGCACAATTAAAAATTGTTTTTGGAGAATTCTTATTAAAATCCTTAATTGTAAATTTAAAAGAATAATTTTATACTAATAGCAATTAATCAACTTTACTATAACAAATAATTAAGCGTTGGAATCATTATCACATCCTCTTTTAAAAATTTTAAATCTTATTAGCATTTATTTTGTATTAAGATATAGTGTTATTTAATATTAAAAAACATCGCAATGTTGTAATTAAACTTTAATGAGGCGCAGAAAATTTGAAGCGTTGAAAGTAAAAAAGAAATTTTCTATACAAAAATGTAAAGTTTTTATCTTTCAGAGAGATATTAAATTATAAAAGAAGCGCTAAAATTATATATATATATATATATAAGGATCTTGTTTGGAGAAGGGGAAAAAACCTTGGAAAAAAGAATTGACTAATTACCTGCATAAAAACATAATTAGGAGCTAATATTCAGAAGCATAAGTTTTAGAAACTGCGAGAAGAAAAAAAATAAGAAGGGAAACATGATTTGAAGAAATAAAATACATAATTACTAGATGAAAACAAAAATTGAAATGGACGATGACAACTAGAACATTATATCATTAATTTGAAAAAAAAATTTGCAAAAAGGTATAAACTTCGAATTAGGGAGGAATTTAATTTTTTAAAATCTATAATTTAATAATTTACTTTTCCGAATTCCTATCATCCAAACACTTAGCTTGATTTAAAATTTTTTTTTCACAATCTGCTCTGTTTACATCAAATAAAATTTAGTTCAGCAATTTAACAAATTTAAGATTTCACTCAGAAGTATTTTTTTAAAATTTTTGATATCAAAGAACACAGTTTTCAAAAAAGATTACCAGTATATAAAACTTTGAATTACACTGTCAGCAATCAGTAATTAGATTTACTATTTTCTTTGTAACATTTGAGTTATTTCATCATAAAGTTTTTATAAACTGATGTTTTTATTCGGGAATAATTCTTTAATTTATAATTTCAGTCCTTCAACGAGTTCTATAGTCGATATGAGTTTTTATTTGATCTTCGTGTTTAAATTATCGTTAATTAATGCTATTTATCACCAATTTCAAATTATAATACTTCTGAACAAGGGACATGTTATCACTAACGTTTTATACAAAGGCGAATCAGAAAATAAGTTTCTCCTGGTCAGAGATGTGTATGGAAGTCAAAATATAGAATGAGACATTAAAGATAAGACACAACTTTGTTTTTCTATATAAGTACCAAGTACATCGAGACATTTGACATACATCTTGATAAGCTCTAAAAAGGTACTCCAGGAAAAATTCAGGGCTTTGCATACGGAAGAAGCGTTTAAAGGCTATGGACGAACGACGAAACAGCAGGTGAACACGCAAGACACCAATACACCATTGGGTAGAGGTCGATTGCGATCAAGCAGATGGATTCGGAAAAAGTGGCTTGGGATTCTTAAATCTGGCGTTCTGTTGTTGGATGACAATGCGAGCCCACACTCGGCGACGGCACTGTAAAACCATATTGCAACTCTTGGTTGAGAGCGCCTACACCATCCGCCTTACAGTTCTGATCTCTCACCAACCGCCTTGCAGTTCTGATCTCTCACCAAGTGATTTTCTTCTCTTCCCGGCTATGAAGAAGTATCTCGTCGAAAGGAGCTTTGGAAGCAACGCTGAAGTCAAACAAGCTCTTAACGATTCTTCTGCATGCAAAGCCCTAATTCTTTCCTGGAGGAATTTTTAAAGCTTATCAAGCGGTATGACAAATGTCTCAATATACTTGGTACTTACGTGAAAAAATAAACTTATGTCTTATTTTTAATGTCTCAATCTACGTTTTGGCTTTCATGCACAACTCTGGCGACAATCGACAGGGGAAACTTATTTTCCGACTCACCCTCGTGCAATTATTCCGAACACTAAAAAACAAAACCACGTAGATACAAGATAACCCCGAATTAATGTATTTCCGAAGAGTAACTACTTTGTACAAACTGTGAAAAAATATTCAAAAGAAAATTGAAGCGAGGAGGAGAAAAAAACTGCTCTATACGAACGCCATATCTCAGACCAATTTGCAAATTTAGTAATATTTATATAAGCCATTTGAATAAGGTTTTTTTATTCACATATATCAAAAAGTATAATTTCAGTTTATTTTACTACAAATCCAATACATGCAAGGTCTGTTAAAATGGCTTGTTCTTGAATTTTGGAATAGCAGAAAATTTTTCTACAGCTTCGCCACTGTGCACAGTGGAAGGTGACAGCTTACTGCATATGCTTGAATTTTTTCCCTTCATTCTAGAGTACCAGTCTTTTACTACAGGCAGTCGAGTGTGGTCCTGTTATACGTGTTCGTCGAATTTTTATTTCTCTAAAGATGACTGAATGACTTGAGCAGAGTTACTGCATCAAATATTTTGTCAAAAAGCTCGGTGTTTTTCGAAGTGAAGCAATTCGTATGATTCAATAAGTATTTGGAGACGACGCTATGGGGGTCACACAAATTAAGGAGGGTTAAATTAATTCAAAAAGGGTCGCAAGTCGGTAGAGAGTGATCAGCATTCTGAGAGGCCACAAACTACTCAAAATGCAGCTGTTGCTGAAAAGGTGGAAAAATGACTATGAAAGATCGTCGTTTAACCGTACGAGAGACAGATGGATAAGTTGGGATTAGTAGAGCTCTACAATGCAATTTTGTGTAATCATATGTAGAATGAATGTGAAATTTGTTCCCAAGCTTCTGTCGATGGAACATAAAAAATCCCTTGCAGCTGTACTGGACCTACTGGACACTATCCTGGCTTCTTGTGACTTCAGGCTGTTCCCGAAAATGAAAATGCCATTAAGAAGATCCCGTTTTCAGAGTAGAGATGAGATAATGCAGAATATGATGACGGAGTTGAACACCATGCCGAAAGAAATCTTTTAGAAGTGTTTTCAGTAGTGGAAGGAATGCTGAGCTAAGACTGTGGGAAGAAGGCCTACTTTGAATTGATAAAGATCCTAATCTTGAAAAATAATTAAGATATTTTTTTTTCTGGCCAAAGGTCGGATACTTTTTCAGCAGACCTTGAGTTTGTATTTTTCAGTGACTATTTCAGATTGAAATAAAAGTGATTTATTGTTGCATTGCACTTGAATTTTTTATTAACCCTTAAAATGTTTCATAAATAAGCATATTTTATTCATATATACCTCGAAACACGTTTAAGCTCTTAAATAAAGATTTTAAAGAATAAACAGGGACTAAATTTTATTATCTATGTGCCATTAATATCCATATTCATCAAAAAGCAAAGCATTTTTTAAATAAAATCAAATTTTTAAAAACTTTCAAAAGGGCATGCATTTTTAAATATTTTAAAAAAGGGCATACATTACAAATTCTAACATAACATTCTTTAAATTGAGACATTTTTTTCTGTTTGCATATTTTTAACAATATTCCCATAATATTCATGCAAAGGTTATTTAATACAGAACTATCCGTATTATTTAATACAGAATTTATGGTAATTAATAAAATCTCGAAATTCATCGGCATTAGTTGCCCAACGCTAAATTTCTCACTTGCAGTGTTTATATATCTATATATATAAAGGAGAAAAGCGACTCACTCACTGACTGACTGACTGACTGACTGACTGACTGACTGACTGACTGACTGACTGACTGACTAATCACGAAATCTCTGGAACTATTCAACCTACAGACTTGAAATTTGGTAGACATATTCCTTTGATAGAGTAGACATCAGCTAAGAAAGGATTTTTCGAAATTCGAAACACAAGGGGCGTTACGGGGGTTAAGGGCTTTAATAATAATTGTTTCCATGTTTAAACTACTTGATGTACAATCTTGAAATTGGGTAAGCGGATTCCTTTCAGAGAGTAGAGATCCGCTACAAAATGAGTTTGCTGAAAATCGACCCCCAAGTGGCGTTGCAGGGGCTTAGGGGGCGTTATAGATAATTATTTCCATTTTAAACTATTTGACGCACTGTCTTTAAATTTGATATATAGATTCCTTTCGTAGAATAATGATCAGTACAAAACGGGTTTTGTGAAAACAGACTTCTAAGTGGCGTTGCGGGGGATTAAGGGGCGTAATAGATAAATATATCCGTTTTTAAACTACTTCACCTACCTGCTTGAAAATTGGTAGGTAAGTTTCTTCCTGGAGTAAATATCCGCTACAAAATGGGTTTTGGGAAAATTGACCCCCAAGGGGTGTTGCGGGGGGGGGGGTTTAAGGGGCGTTATAAATTCCTATTTTTAAGTTATTAGACGTACAGTCTTGAAACTTAGTAAGCAGATTCCTCTCATAGGTAGAGATACGCTAAAAATGGGTTTCGGGAAAATTGCCCCCAAGTGGCGTTGAGGGACTTAAGGGGCGTTATAGATAATTATTTCCATTTTTAAACTATTAGACGCACAGTCTTTATATTTGATAAAGAGATTTCTTTCATAGAGTAGAGATCAGCTATAAGAAGGTTTTGTGAAAACAGACCTCTAAGTGGCGTTGCAGGGAATAAGTGGCGTAAGAGATAAATATTTTCGTTTTTAAACTATTTGACCTGTCTGCTTGAAAATTGGTAGGAATGTTTCTTTCATGGAGTAAATATCCGCTACAAAACGGGTTTGGAGAAAATTGACCCCCAAGGGGTATTGCGGGGGGTTAAGGGCAGATATAAATAATTATTTCTTTTTTTAAACTATTAGACTCACAGCCTTGAAATTTGGTTAGCAGATTCCTCTCATAGGATAGAAATACACTGCAAAATGTGTTTTGTGAAAATCGACCCCGAGTGGTGTTGCGGGGGTTCAAGGGCGTTATTGATAATTTTTTTGCATTTTTAATTAATTGGACGCGCAGTCTTCAAATTTGCTAAGCAGATTCCTTTCATAGAGTGCAAATCTCCTACAAAATGGGTTTTGTGAAAACAGACCCAGAAGTGGCATTGCGGGGGCTCAAGTGGCGTTATAGACAATTATCCCCATTTTTAAACTGTTAGACGTACAGTCTTGAAATTTGATAGCAGATTCCTTTCGTAAATTAGAGAACCGCTACAAAATGGGTTTCGCGAATATCAACTACCAAGTTTAATTTCGGGAGATTAAGAGGCGTAATCAATAAATATTTCCATTTTTAAACTACTTGATCATCCTGCTTGAAAATGGGTAGGCATGTTCCTTTCATGAAATAGAGTTCCTCTAACAAAGAGTAAAATGAAAATTGACCCACCAAAGATGTTTGCGAGGGGTCAAGAGGAGTTACAGAAAAAAATTCCTGCTTTTAATTGTTAGACCCATATACTTAAAATTTGTTAAGCATGTTTCTTTTGTTGAATAGGGATCCACTAAGAATAAATTTTAAGCAAATCAAGAGTTCTGTGGGGTTGCAGGGAATGGGACGTATTGACAAAAAAAATTACTTTTTTCGAGCTACAAGGACTATAATAATGAAATTTGGTTTGCATTTTTCTTTTGTTGAATTGAAATCCGCTAAGAGCGGTAATTTTGGAAAACGGCTCTCAACGGGATTACGGGATATTTATAGCAAAACTTTTGCTTTTTTCTGTTAGATTTAGACTTGAAATTTGGCTTGCATGTTCAATTTACGGAGCAGAGATCCACCGAAAATTGGTTTTGCGGGAATCCACTTGGTTTTTGAGTTACGAAAGAGCAAACATCATTCTATGCTTCAATTTTAGAGATTTTTAGAAAATACAAATTAGATGAGTTCTGCCCTTTTTTTTATCAACAGGTGACAGTTACAGGTATAAGTATATTGTTCAATTCTATCGAATTCTTAATGCTAGGACTTAGATATCAATAATTTATACATATATATAAGCAGTAAAAATTTATAAAACATCATGAAATACCCAGCGAAGCGGGCGGTAACAGCTAGTATTCATATATTTGTCAAACATAGATTTCCAACTAGAAACTTGATGGCAGACAACCTTAATTAAGAATCCGTGCCATAAGTCGACGGTAAACTTTCTGTCTGATTCGTTAATTCAGATTAAAATGTTGTCTAGTTCAGCAGCTAGACAATGGAAATAAATTCTAATTCGAATGTCTGATCAGCGAATTCTTGGATAAGGAATGAATAGTTCGAATGATCAAAAAAAATTAAGAGCTCTTTTTCGAAACAATTTATCAGGATCTTCATTCATATTCTGGTAAAGGAAAAGAAATAAAAAGAAACACACACATTTGAATTAAGGAACATTGGAATTCCATTTATTCGAAAAGAGTTGGGAACAGGAATTCTTCTGCGAAGATTGTTTTTTCCCCCTCATATGAACAAAGGTTAGGTTAAATGAGTATTTCATCAAATTTACAAACAAAGGAGATTTAGTAATTGGTCTATTCGTAACAAAACTGAAGAGAAATCTCATTCTAATGAATAGAACTTGCAAGAATAATTCTATTGTAATGTTCGATCTAAAAAAAAGTTAAATTAAGTAATGAATTTCTGGAAAATCAGTAAACAGTTTATAATTGGATTACTCAAAGCTTACAAGTTCTTTTTATGTTCTTCTTTTTTTATTTTTTGAAAAATACGCAGGAATTCCATTTCTACAGATAATACTTCAACGAAAACTTTGTATCGGAATTTGTTCTGTTTTTTTATGATATGAAAGTTAGAATACAATAATTTGTGCTCGCTAGCATTGTGCAAAAAATGATAATTTGAATGTTCTGAATAAAAATATTCCTTATCTCTTTTAGAAATAATTTTTACAGAAAATATTTCTGCTCAAAGTTTAATTTTCAAAATAATAAATGAAGGTCAAACAGAGATTACTTTTGTTTCAGATTAAAACAGATAAATATTAGTACTTAGAAAAGAAAGAAGAAATATCCTATTCCACCAAATAGTGCTAAAAACACATTTGTGAAATACACCAACTTTTAAATTATAAATAAACAGCATAGTATACTACGTTATTAAACACTTTTGAAGAAAGAATCTGAATTATAATAAAATTTGGAAAAAGCAAGTGAGCATTCGATGTAACTTACAGTCATGTCCAAAATTGTCACAAACATGGTTTTTGACATTATTCTTAATAATTATCTGTAAAATTGATAGAATTTGTATTTTATATGTTTTAAAACAGTAGTACAATTTCAACCTTCGGCTTAGGAAGATAAATAGTTTAGAGCTAAATTTAAAATTCTGGGTTGAGACATTTTAAGTGACTGGAACTTTTGCCTGCAGTTTTGTGAATATTGCCTTAAGACAAACAAGTTAGCCTGCTTGCAGCGAGCATGAGCTATCACAATCGTTTGGATGATTCCTTGAGATGGGGAACCTTTGGAAAGCTTCGGTGATTCAAGCTGGCTCGATGATTACAAGGGCACCGAAAGTAGTCTCCAGTCGTAGAAATAATTCAAAACAAGTGATTCTGTCCCCAGGAAGGTCGGCCAAGGCCACCACAGAGCAATGCCATTTACACAGGATCTCTACTTGGCATTAAGCTCACCACGATATAAGTGGACAACGGCTCTTCGTTTTGCTCGTGTTCTCTTCTGTGTCTGGAAGAAGAATTTGCAGGCAAACAGTCAACAGACGTCTAGCAGAGACTGACCTTTACGTCCGGCGTCCAGTTGTGTGTGTTCAGTAGTAAATACCAGTTATTCTATAGCCGAAAACATCTGTCTTGGACACCGCAAGAATAGGGACGTGTTCTTTTTAGTGGTGAGTCGAAATTCATCAGGCAGAGTGATTCTCATCGAGTATTCATTTGGAGAGAAAATAAGGCTCGCTTTCATCCCTCCTACGAAACAAAAATCAACAAATTTGGTGGTAAAGAAATCCTTGTATATGTTGGCATAATGTTGGGCTGTAATACACCACTGTATGTTTTCGATGCGTGTACTATCAACTCACAGTGCTATAGGGATGAGATCCTGAAGGGCTATGTGAGGTTCTTTCAGTATAATGGGCCCGGATTACATATTTTTAAACGTTTATGTGGGGAACACATAGCTCATATTGCTGATGAATTGCTTGGAGAAGAGGATATTTGTCGTATTGAATGCCATCGAGGTCACTTGATCTTAACCCTATTGAGCATGTTTGGGATGGCCTAGGTAGAGCCAATTCTCTGCGTAGTACTCCTACCATGACCCCTCAGGAGTTACGGGTCACACTTTTGAAAGAATAGACTTTGTTGCTTCAAAAATTTATTGACACCCTCATAAACAGCATAGAGCTCGTCGTGAGGCTTGTATAGCCCTGCACGTGATAACACTTCGTATTAGACAGACTTTTCCCGAGGTAAGTACTTCATTTCTGATTCACGGTTTCGCACTTTTTTTATATGCCCTGTATCTTAATTCCCCAAATAAAACTTTTTTCCATATTGCTAAGTTGCTGCATTCTTTCTCGCATTGTAAAATGTCTCTGTGCCAAATGTCGTGGCAATATGGTAATTAATTCATCAGTTTCCCCCGATTTTATGTTTGCAAACTTAATTTTGGACATAAGGGTACTTTAAGTTTTCTCATTCAGAATATTATAAATTCCTTAAGTATCCATATCTATTTTAATAGCAGAATGCAACTCAGCAATAATATATTTTAATGCAGCAATGGTATTAAATAACTCATGAATGCATAATGAAATCTCAATTTATTCCTGTATTCCTTTCATCAGTAATTGATTTATCAAGATTATTTTCCGTGATAAAGGCAGATAAGATAAACTTTTAAGCGTTGCAAATTGTTAGTAATTGAAAAGTAATGAAACTAAAAAATATTTTTCATGAAAATTTAATCCACTATTTCGATTAATCTCTATTGGAAATACCAACAAATTATTTACCCTTTAATTAGTTGGCTAGAAAAGTTTATCCATTTTCCAATTTCTACTATTAGTTCACTCTCTCTCCATATATATTTATTTATTTATATATATATATATCTTGTTCAAACTTTCAATCATTAATAAAACATTTTTATTCATCCACTCAAGTTCAAATACATTTTTTAAACTTGTAGTGGATGACACTTGATGTTAATACATTTTTTTCAAATATTAATTTACTAATTAAATTAATTTATTTTATTTTTATATGGCAGAAAAAATGTAATTTGTTCCTAATGAAGGCAATAGATGGCGACAGTATATAATGATTATCCAACTACCAGGTATGAAAAGCTGAATTTAGTTTTCAAATAGGAATTGATTTAAAAAAAAAACTTTTCTAAAATTACTTGTTAAAATATGTTTGTTTAACTTAAAAGAAAATAAGTTATATTTAGTATTATGGCTACGAATTTCAAGTCACACACACATAGAAATCAATAACAAAAATTCATTTGGAGCAAACTTGTCATCTCTCTCTCTCAATTCTGAGATTAGCAATATATGCAATATTGTCATTTATGAGCGGTATCTGATGCATTCCTTGAAAAAAATATATTCTTTTACGGACGAGAATAATGCAAGAAACGAAAAATTGTCTAAAGTAAATAAAAAAAAATCCAGAAGAGTTTTCTTTTTAAATAATTCTTCTTGTAAGAATCAATATAATCATCGAAAAACTAACATTTTGTTTAACTTGATTACATCATGAACTTTTTACATGAATTGTTTGACTTTCTCGGTTATATGTTAGGATAGTCAAGTATCTTGTTGAACATGATTGCTTAAAGCTTTGTAAAATATAAAGAGATTTATTATATTTTTCTGAATATAATAGGTTAAACTGGCAATATATGTATATTGCTGGAAGGAAGAGTTTTCCAATGGACAAATGGGAAGAGATAGAAAAAAAAAACCAATTAGGTCAATGTCAAACTTGTGGTTGTCATTGAGTTAAAATGTTTTTTTTTCAGGCAATCAAATATATTTTTATCAGAGATCAAAAAAGGATTAAAAAAGTAATGAGAATGCTATATAGTACTCTCCTTATAATTTTAAATATAAAATATATGGATAAAAAAAAAATGGGATTGAAGAGAAATAAATAAAAATTAGAATAGAAAAAGTATAAAAATAAAATAAATGAATTTAAAAATGAAAAACCGATCATAATTTTTGTAAAGAATATTATCCAAGAACCAATTCTAAGTTTCACATTTTTTTTATCTTATACAATATTTTTTTTCTACAACACCAAGTATTTAGAGGATTGGTAAAGTTTGGTTATAGCCCTGGACAAATTCCGCCAGGAAGACACTTTTGATGAGGACTCACAATATATGCGTAAATGAAAGCTACTTGCAGTTAGTTATAAATAATTTTACACAGTTACAACTTAAAGAGCGAAGCGAAAAAGCTGCAGTTGGCAATATTTCACTCGTTGCTGGCAGCCACAATTGGCGATTTATCGCTTATATCAATAGTTCCAGAAAAACAGTAAAATTAAATGTTTAAGATCTCACATTGATATTTATCTCAAGCAAACAATTAACATCAATTTAGTTTTGCTATAAGTACAGCAAAAAACACCTATTTTTAAACCGTACTAATTACAAGCACCAAATTCTCTACAAAAACAAGTTACAAATAAAGTAATTTTTGATATATTCCCATTTAAGGTTTATTACAGCTACAAATTATAATCAAAGTTGAAAATTGTCATGCTTTTTGTGGAACTTTATTAAAATTGAAATACATGACTCTGAATAACATGGCTTAATAAGTATCAGAGAAATTTTGTTTCATATAAATTGAAGAAAAACGTAATGTTTAATTAGCATATCACATTCAGTATAAAATCACTAATTATTTTCCCAGTTGAAAAAGTTCAAATAGGATGACGATGGGAAAACAGTCGTCATTACGTCTCTCCAGACATTAAGTCTGCTGAAGACTGTCTTCATTATAACCTATTAAAAATGGTTCCTATAAGTGCATTTTAAAAGATGGAAGCTCAGATACATGTAGAGAGTCTTAAATACGTATTTATACATGATAGTTACATTAAATTAATACAGTAAAGCAATATGCTAATATGGCACAACAATGTTTTAGGTGAAATATAGAATAAAAAGCAAGATAATTAAATACGCAGATAATAAGCAGAACGCATAGTACAATTTACTTCATAAGAAATATGGAAGCATATACATTGTGATTTTTTATAAAATAGACACTATTTAGAACCACCTGTAGCTCGATCTAACAATTAGAATGACACCGAACTTGCTATGGAGACTAAAGGCCTTATCACTATACTCGTATTTAGAGCAATTTTTCTTTCAAACAACCCTTTGGAGCGAATTTTGCCCATTTGCCACAGTAACGGCCTCGAACAACCTTTTCGTTGTGAGATGAAAGAATTGCTCGAAATTTCAGGCAATGGAGATCTTCGGCTCCCTACGTATAAGCAAGATGGCAGCCTCGGCTTCGTCAAATCAATCAAAAATGGCGTATAATCTTTCATCAGAATGGTGCTTCATTTCTGTTTACGACCGTCTTCAAAAGCGCATGTGACATAAAATAAATAATATTGGATTTTCGATTTCCAAAGAAGAAAAATCGGCAAGTAATTTTTCAATGCAAAGATAGGATACGTCTGACATGAGAGCCTATCGTTTTGTTTACGGCAACCCTTCAGCTGCTTGAAAAGGTTGTTCTAAAGAGACTCGAATTATTTCGAGACATGTGTATTATACGGTCTTAATGATGGTATAGGAAGTAAGATTCCATTAAAATAGCTCTAAAAATTGCCGATAGGGGTATTTATGACATTGTACAATGCAAAAGGCGTTAGAAAAAGAAAATAATAACAACACGTACAAAACAAGAGGGAAATGTTAAATTTTATTTACTGCATCACTTCCTCGGCGAGGAATTCGACCGCTTTCATTATGACTACCGTTCTCAGAGACTACACCGTACATTCTCACAACATTTTTTACGGCCGTAAGCAACATGTCAACAAGGAATATTCCACACTATCTGTGATATGTGTATCAACAATTGTTCTCTTAGATCCGTCGACAATTACAGTAGCTGCATTATTACCTCTTCTGACCTAGGCTTAAGTCCTCTGCCTGGGTGAATTGTCAGCTACACTATTTTTTCAAACTTTTTCGAAGTATTAAGTAATAAAGCCTCCTTGTGTAGCTTCTGATGGCTTCTAAGCTCACGAGAAGCTGTGGATAGCTAGGATAATGCAGTTTTACCTATTATGTGTGTTTTAGTAATGTAAGTCACATATTCATTTGAATTGAGAATACTATTCTTCGGAGTTGTATACGTGTTTTTATACTCGCATATGAAAGAGCATACATTTCAATTTTTCTTTCATACCCATGTCTTATGCTGATTTCGGTTTGGTAACCTACAGCAGCATAATGAGCACACCTATCGGTAATTTTTCGAACTACTTCTTTCACTCAAAATCTTACTTCTAATGTATATTAAATTTTTAAAATTTGGTTTCTTTTCGGTTGTAAAAAAGATCAGGCTATACATAGTTCTGAGTAGTGTCGATTTTTAAAAAAAATACCCTCTGTATATATTGGAAAGTAAAAAAAAAAAAATTGCAAAATGCAACAATTCTATTTTTAAAATATGTTCAAAAATACCTCATTTATTTTTTAAATAACTGATTTTTTAGAGTTAACTAATTACATATTTTTTTTTTTATCTTTAATCGAAAATGATTCTTTTTGATCTCTTCCATCTTTTAAAATACAATTAAAAATAATACTGTAATTAACCGAAGACAGTCTTGAGATGAACCACTCTTTCAACAATGAAATTTCAAGGTGCCTTTTCAATATACACTGGCTAAGGCACATTACCATGCATGAGCCTTGCGCAAGGTTCAATGCAAGTTAAGCATTTCTTTCCAAACAATTTTTTTCTTTTGTCCAGATCATCTTTCTTACCAAATATATCGAATGGTAAGAAACAATTTCTTGCAAAGCTGCATATATTAACCACATTCTACCTTTGCTGATTGCAAATAGCCACAATAGGCATCGTCATAGTCAAGCACCATCAGTCTCTCAATTAATACACATCTTTAGAATCTGATAATCGTCAAGACACGAGTAGGAGGCCTAAAAGCAGTATGGAAAGCACCCACGAATACTGGTTGGTTTGACTGCCATTGTCTTCGTCCAAGGTTCCTGTGGCATGACCCTTGCTGGCTGAAAACGAGCGAAGGCAGTTCGAAGTGGGAGCACTGTGGTGCTGTTTGCAGAATCCGAATGATTGTCCAAGGGCCGTGAGGACAGTTTCTTCCACCAGCTTCTGAGCATCAGCTTCGCAACGACCATCAACAGCATTTCTCATACAACGATTGTATTCATGTACCGTGCTGTCGAAAAATTTAAGAAATGTTATGAGAATTCATTTAATTTAAACATTTTAACATTTAAATGATAACAATGTAACAATTGAAAATTTAAACACTTTTGATGTATAACTATTCTACGCTGAGAAGGATCTGAATATGAGGTGCTATACAAAAACATCAGATCAATGTAATTTTTGTTGGATAAGCAAATGAAGCTAGGCAGAGGCGTAACGTGCACCCCCGCATATCGGGGGAGGGGGGACAGGGTTCTAGGAGCCCCAAAGCTTGACTGCCACCAAGTATCTACCCTTTGTTAAATCCAACTTGGGGGGCCCAAACCTGACTTTGAAGGGGGTTGCCCAAATGTTATCAATTACGCCCCTGAAGCTAGGGATGAGTGGTTCTGAGCATATATGTAAGTATTACTAACGAGCATGCTGAATTTTTTCTGCTTGCAGAAGCCGCCAATCACCGGTAGACAACCTATGAGTGAGAAGGTATTGGAGTTTTATTTTTAGCAAAATAGCAGAAAAAATCTTAAGCAATGCAACTGTATTAAATTTTGTGGAAAAATCTCAAAAGGAAAAGATCCGCAAGATTTAACCATTTTAGTGAATGAAGCAAGCGACTCTATTCGAATAAAGGACAACCATTTTAAAAATGTGATCGCCATTAATCAAATGAGAAACCTAGTTATGTCCGATCCTCGAATCACAATCAGAAAACTTTCAGACGTGAAAAACTTGGGCTGAAACTTTATGCTGAATCGCATAAAAAATTATGGTCAGATATTTTTTGAACTATCCTTTCCTGCATTTCTTGCTCAGACAAAATACACCTGTGTTTTCTCAGTCTCCTTACTGACCTGACTTGGGTTTGTGTGACTTCGTACTTTTCCTCAAGCCGAAAATGTCTCTAAAAGCGACCAAATTTCAGAATACGGTATACATCAGACATCGTATCAGCTGGGCGCCATCTTAAATGATGCGCCGGGGAAAGAGAGTGATTTGTTTGTATTACATTAGTTGAAAAAGAATTGAGATATTTTGAATGAGGTTAGTGAGAGATTGTTAACCGGAATTTCAAGTAATTTTTATGAATAAGAGCGGGATGTTTTAAAATACAGGAAAAGCATAATTTTATTCTTATTGAATGCTAAGAATTCAAATTACCAAGAAACAAAATGAAGAATCTAATGGTTGGGACAAACAAAATTGCACCAATATGAAATAAATTAATGAATTGAACTTTTAAAGGCATGAACGCAATATTAGAACTCCGAAAAAAACCCTCTTAATAATGAAAAGGGAAACAACTCTTGGTAAATTTTTTTGAGAATAACGCAACAACATACGATTTTGTCAATTCCTGCAAGTCATGTTAAGCAAATGTTTCACAAGAATCTCATCTAAGCCTCAGAATAACATCAATAACTTTGCGAAAAAGTTGGATCTGGCAATAGACGTAATTTATGTGACGTCACAGTCACATGATAATGATAACCACATGTTTCTAGCCAATCAGTTCAAAAACTTATTTGACGTCATAGTTCTATGATAAAAGCAATCTTGTGTTTCCAGCTAATCAGATCATGCACTTTGTTGTTGCCAACTTTTGCTCTTTGTGGAAACTTTCTCTTAAAAAGTACATATGTTTTTAAAAGAACCTGCATAAAATTTTTTTTTTTAATTTTAAAAATGTTTGTAGAATTTTTTTCATAACATTTAAACATTTTTACCTAACTATGAAAGCTGATTGCTTATCTAAGTTTTACAAATAGACAATAAGTGCAATTAGTTTAGTGTCTGTTTTGTATTCACTGGAGAACACATGTTTGTCTTTATCACGTGACCGTTGTGACTTGGGGCCCATTTATGTGATCTATAACTGAGTGTATGCTATACATTTTTAAAAGAATCATATTCGTTTCAGTAATACATAAAATATCATTTTCTTTCGTATCAGTTTTTTTCATATGGATTCATTTGACTACTTCAATATACCTCAAAGCAAACAAATCTTTATTAATACTAAAAATTAAGAAATTTTTTTGAAAAACTAGATTAATGTTAAAAGTTATAGGATGTTTTTTTTTAAGTAGCACGATTAGAGTTCTCGTTTAGATATTTCTACAATTTTATATCTAAAAATATATTACATCAAAAATGACAGAGATATTTCAAGAAATGCTGTCTAAAAATTCTTGAAACTTTTTAAAAAAAACTATTAATATCTGAATTAATAATTGCCTTTTCTAAGTCATTTTTACCAATTTAGCATGTGAACATACTTGCAATTCTAAAATTTAATTTTGAATTAACATATGGAATATTTCAACTAGTTGTTTGCAACTAATAGGACTTAGAAGCTTTTATAGTAATATAAATATAAAATTTTTGACACACGAAAATACAGAATACATTTCAATACAACTATAATTCGAAAATAATGAATCATAACTAAAAACTTAAAATTTGTCTTCTAGTATACAATAAAAACATTTAGAAGATTTTAAATGATTGACTGAATTTGTTTGATTTGATTTTGTCATATTTCTGAAAATATTAAAAAGAAAAACACTTCAACTTAAAGTTGAAGTGTTATTATATATTCATCGAAATCACAGTAAGTCCAAAAAGATACTGCAGTTCAAAGTCCCTGGGATTCGGAATACCAAGGCTGAGATGAACAGACTCAGTGAAAATCAGACTTTACGATTATAAACAAGAAAACTTTGGAGAACGAAAGGGAACAAGAGGTCACTATGGAGGAATCTTTAAAAGAAGAGACTGACCCACGAGGGGCTGTCATGCCAGAAATGATGATGATGAAGAATATTTATGTTGTTCTGGTATCCGACTAGGTTGAAAGAGGGATTTTTAGGTCATTAATGTTAGGGGCCATTAGAAAAAAAAAGAAATTTAGATATTGAGGAAGAATGAATAGATATAAATAAAACTAGAGAGTTTTTAAAGTGGTTTTTATTGCATTTACTTTATCTAACATTAGAATACTTTTTAATGCGTTTATAGAAGAATAAAATTTTCACGATAATGTGTGCTTGAAAAACGGGAGAGCTCCAAAACAATCCAATCAGATTCAATGAAATTTACAATATATGTTACGAGCCCTTTAGAGTGTAACAAACCACAGGTTTTAAGATAGTTACATTTTAATCACATTTTACCGCCATTTTTAGTTTAGAACATACAGTAATTTTGACGCAAACTCATTAACATCAAATTTAAATGCTTACAAAATATTTCTTACCCTGCGGTTTGTGACACTTTAGATGGATCAAGAAGTATATTAATGAAATTAAAATTGTATTAGGTCCAATGCATTTTTATTTATCGCTTTTTTCTTAACTTTGAAAAAATTTTGCTAAAATTACATAAAAATAATATCTCTTCAAAACCAAAGATTTATATATGTTATTTATTTAATAATTGTGACTCTTTAAGCCTGTTTATGCTCTTGAAAACAATGCAATTCTTCTGAAAATCCATTTTTGAAAAATTAATCTCCCAACCTAGTCGGATGCCTCATTCAAACAAAGTCTTTAAGTTAATACTATCTTTTAACATGATAAATAAAAACATACTTTATGGGTGAATAGTTTGACACTGTATGCCTCGATGGATTGCTTAGTTCTAAAAGTAGTAGAGAAATGAGGTTTACCAGCATGTCATCTTGATCTGTTCTTCCTGTGACTGTGACTGGACGACGACAATGTTCCCAATGTATCGATCCGAACAGAGCTTGAAGCGATCTGACACACTCTTGAAGCAATCGACGTGTTTCAGGAATCCTGCAAACAAAGAAAGGAAATTGAGTTGTCCTAATGATGGATAGTTTATTGGTTACCCCCCATATATATGATGAAGTCCTTTCCCAATATCTTACGCTAGGGGATGTGTCACTTCCCCCGAATTGTAATCTATGAATAGTTCCTTCTATTCATAAAGAAATATATAAAAAGGACCTATTCTTTTCAACCATGGAAGCTGTTCTGAAGAAAATGGAACAGATACAATGTGTAAGAATTTTCTTTTAAAAAGTTTTGCTTTTATAATTAAATTTTTCTTGTAAAGGTCCCGCGATGTGGTTTTAATGTATTTAAGACAACTTTTTAAAAAAAAAATAGATATACGGAAATTTTTTGTGGCTTTTAGATTTATTTAGTATATTTTAAGAAGAAAAGGCTAAATAAAGAAGAAAAAAAGAAATTATTATTACTAAAATTGGGAAAAATTGGTAAACATTAAAAAAAAAATAACATAAATGGGGCCCATTCTGCACCAAAACTTTATGAACAAATTTTCAATTGTTCGATTCTGATGTGTTGCTAAGTTATTCATTTTTGAAATGAGCTTCAGAAAAGAGATATTTTAATTTTAACAAAAACTAGAGCACATTATCTAAGTTATTATATAAAACTGCTTAAAAAACAGTGATTATATTTACATAGGGATGTAGATTTTGTAATGAAACAGTGATTGTAAATCGGAAGTTAAAGCACTTTTACTCTAATACAGAAGTACACAAAATATTTAAGTTAATTATTTTCAAAAATTTTTTGGCAATCGCGGCTGTCTCCGTTTTAGCATTAAAAAAACACATTTCGAGTAAAATGTGTTTTAAAGTATGACATATCTTTCTTAAAGTAATTGCATCTGCTTTTACTAAATACACTTGTCGTTTTTGTTCTAGTGAACGGAAAATAACAAACTTGGTATTTTTATAACGCTAATAAGGTAGCCTATAAAATAAAATCATAAAATAAAAAAATGTCAATTTTTGGCAAACTTCACAATTTTAGGGTAGTCGGATATCTTAACGGCTATCAAAAAATAAATATCGCAAGTAAAAAAAAAAGGATTTGTAAGAATAAAATCGTTATGAACAAAAAAAAATCGCCAAGTTTGGCTTGTTCTTCACATTACTCTTTTAACCAATAAAGAGAAAAGAAAAATAATAATTACTGATGCTCAGTGAGGATCCAGGTGTACAAAGAACAGCATTCATGCCGACCATGTCTTGGGTGAGGTTGTGATAAATATTCTTGTCTTCTTCGCTGACGCAATCGTCAATAATTCGTCGGGCACAATCGAGACTTTCCATCAAGTGCCTGGAAAAAATAGGAAGTCATTATTCTTAGTAAATTTATTTGACCATAAGAAATTTAACGATTTTTTAGTTAATGAAATAAATATGTATTATTCATATACAATTCTTTTATGTAAGAATTCCATTTTTTATATAATTGTGCCATTTTTCCTTAATACATATTTCCAATAATTTTTGGAAATAAATATTTAGGTATTTTGTTGTTTTGGATGTTGAAGAAAGGTCTCAGATACATTTTAGAATAAAATAATTTGTAACGGATCTATACGGTTTTTCATTAACCTCTTCTTTTTTCCTTTAATTCAAATTATTTATTTCAACCAATCTTCATCGAGAGCCAGGCGTGGTTTATGTAAATAAGGAATATTATATAAATTCGGGTTTCGCGAGTTGAAGGGAGCTAAGTAGGATCTAAGTAAGAGGAAGTGAGAAGTCAAGTGAATTAAAGATCGAGTATTCGACACGTAGTTGTTGACAAGCTAAGCGAGCCTGATACATTTTGACGTGCGCGAAGAGAAGCGGATTTAAAGTATTGAAATTCACTATTACGGAGCGCGGAGTCTTCATCAATACATCCAGCTAAATAAAGTGCCTGAATTTCGTCACGAAAGAACTGCAGCAGTAAAATATAAGGTCAGTGACTTTGATTAAGAAAATCAGATTATTATTGTGAGGCGTTGTTGTAATTGTGCGCGTTTAAGCTGTCCTAGATTCAGTTGATATTCTTTATTATTATCCGCTTGTATTTATTCTCACCTCTTCACTCCACTCTAGTTTATTTATCTTAATTAGTATTATGTGGTGCATATTCATAATCTGTTGATAAGAATCAATAAATCAGTTTGAATTGGAATCATATTTTACGATACTTTAAGTCCGCCAACACATCCAGCCGGGTTTTCAGATAGACAGGAAGGTATTAGTGTAAGGGGTGGCTACAGGTCACCACAAATTGATAATACGACTTTATCTTTGAAATCATAAACATGAAACAGTTTTAAAATGGAATCAGATGTATTTTTCATCCAACATAAAGAAATGTACAGAATATAATTTTTTTTTGTCTTCTAAATTCAAAAATCGTGTTCTTATACATCTGTTTATTTTTGTGTACATATATTAGTGGATTTCCAAATTTAAAAAAATACTCAATGAAAATATGACATTATAAATTTTTATAAGAGTTCTTGTTTGATGTACAAATGAACTAAAATACATTAAAAATTCACGAAACAAAGTTTGTCAGAAATGTAGCGATTACCTGTAATTTGTTTATAATGTCATTTAACTAAATAAAAATACGTCGAAAAATGGATTTTTTATTTAATGTTTATATGAATAAAACTCTATTTTGTAGCAAAATGGTAAGAACGGCTTATTACTGCAAGATGGTATCTAGGTTATTATTTTTAGAAATAATTATTCCTTAAAAAATTGAGTGAAATTACATTTTTTTTCATATTCATAAGCATTGATTTTTTTAAAATTGAAAACAATGATAAAATCCCCGTGCACCACAAAGTATCACACAGGGCTCACCGAAGTAAGTATTAATCGCACAATACAAAGGAATAAAAAAAAAATAAAGAAAAAAATAATCCCTTGAGGTTAGGAAGCATTACAAATACTCATAACAAAACTCACTTGAGGAAGATTAGGAGGCCAATTTACATTAAGTCCTTGAATGCCCGTCTTAGGAAATTCCATTCTCTTTCAAACTTGGAACACAGAAGGAGCACATGTTCTACATTTTACTCGCCACCAATATCGCAATCACAGGAAGATGACGGAACTAAATTAAATTTGTTCAAGTAGCTTTTAAAGTTGCCATGATCAGTTAGAAATTGGGTTATTTTGTTATTAGTATTAAAATGATGGCAGGACAGTCTCTTATTAATGGTTGGAAAAAATTTCTTTGTTACGCTCCCATTATTTGATGTGAGATATTATTGGTTCCAAGACTTCACATTGATTTAACCAGAATTATATGATGGAACCTGATGCCGATATAATAATAAATGGACTGTAAATTTAACGAATTTTTAATGAGCGAAACGGATCCCAACCATATGGGATCGCTATAACTTTCGAACTGAATACAAAGGTTACAACAGTTGGCGCGGAGCGAAATCTATACAAGGAATTCTCGCCAACTGGCGCCAACAGAACCAAAATTGCATGTTTTAATTTTCTTCCCTTTTCCTGCTGATTTCACGTCCTATTCGAATTATCATAACACGATAAAATGTCTGGTTAACTTTAATTTTAAATGTCAATATGCATCAAACTCATAAGAATTTCTAATACGCTATCATAATTTGGTGCAAAATAAATTAACAAAATGAAGGATTACAAAAATACATTATTTCAAAATCCATTGACAATCATTTACCGAATCCATTAAACTGTCTTTTTTAAGATTCTGCATATCGCCCTAAAATATTGCAATACAATTAAACTTTATAAGTTCAGTATTATCCATGTGATTTACTATTTGCAATTAAGAAAAAAGTAGCCACCTCTTCTAGTAAGGTGGTTATGACACTCGGCTTGTAATCGAGTGAGCTCGTGTTCGAATCCTGTATAAGGCATGGATGTATCTTCGGGAAAAGAAGTTCGGACTTTCGCCTGAAATGGATTCCCATCTCGAATGGAAAGCAGCGCACCTCTTCTATTCTATGCTGGGTCATCGTTTTCAATAAAAGTTTGCCACGAGGGTTTAGCCGCGGTGATATGCCGGTGCGATAATGTTCTGTTACAGGCAGTGCTGTGGAGTGCACCGGTATTTGCTCCTGATGAAGGCTGCGTTAAACGAGAGCTGGAACAATGCTGGGACGTAGGTGCTGGCTGGAATTGGAGATACTGTTGAAGTTAGATCATGTCTCTGCGTTGGTGTCCTCTCTCTCCTCTCGGGATTTTGGAGTCTCTTTAAAGGTGGAATATGTCCCGCCCACGAAAGTGAAACGTGATGTGTTGTCACTTCTGTTTGGACGTATTCGGTGAAACCGTTCTTCTATTGGTCCAAAGTCCCCCTTCATGCGGTATACTTTGACACTTCGGCTTGGCGTCAGAACCGCGCCGACTCTTATTGTCGGCAGGATCAAGGAAGGTCAAAGGTTGACTTCCCTTAGGATATCAGCGCCGGGGTGTCCACCCTGGGATACTTTCCGACGAGAAACTGCTTGACCGTCGAGACGTCATTCGTTCCCGACGGGAAATGGGTCTTTGATGGACACCACCGCAAGTCTATATTCTTCTGTGTTTGTATTGTATGTTTCTGTTCATCTATCTCTCGTTTTTTGTATGTATCCCAGTATGAAAATCACGACAACAACAAGAAAAAGTAAGTCTTAAAATAGACGATATATAAAATGTATGACCACGGTAGCCTAGTGGTAAAGGTTACGAACTCGTGTGTGGCGTGTCGCAGGTTCGATTCCTGGTACTATTGAAGACCTACCATGTAGAGGGGGCTGATGCACGTTAAATCTGTTGATCTCAAAGTCCTCCCATTGACGTAGTGTGGTAGATTGCGGAGTGATTCTTTGTCACTTGATCAAGGTTCAAAATTATTAGGTCCATCGTCAATAAAACCGCCAAGTTGCTTTATATCGCGACGTTATTGTAACCTCATTCACTCCGTGATACACACACACACACAATTCTGCTCCATGGTCTTTATATTCGTGGGATAACAACACGAAATTCATCCCTTAGTATTTTTCCTGAAGTGAATAATATGACATTTTTACAACACCTAGTAATATACTAATCCTTGAATGCTCTATTATTAGCCAAAGTATGACGTTTTCCAGATCCATCTTTCTATATTCACGGTTGCATTGATTATCGTTTCCAGGAGAATCAAATTAGTCGTCGCATTCCCTTTGCACTATCAGCATGACGTCTTCCTTTGAAGCTTTACTCAAACGTTATTTACTTGACTGAAACTCATTTCCTACATTGAGATGGAGCACATTGCTTCATGAAAGTAATGCGAGACGTTTCGGAGCATTTGAGAATTGAAACAGTTAATAATATTAGTTCCATTCCCCAAACTTTGAAAACACACACAAATAGATACAAATCTTTAAAATAGAGCAAAACATCTCATAGAAGGATAATAATATGCATTCAAAAAGTCTTGGTATGAGAAAAAATGGTTTTATTTTCATATTATCTTTTAAAAAAACTAAAATTAAACAGGTTTGTTTAAACAAACCAAACTAATTGCTTAAGAGACGGATATAGTTTGTGTAGAATAAAATTTTTATTTTAGATTATGAATACGCATATATGCATGACTAGTCACTCAATAAAATTATAAGTTTAAAATTGCACATTTGTTATACAAAGATTTTATGCGAAATGAATTTTTATTTTGATAACAATAACAAAAGGAGTAGATCTCGAATTTTTGACAGATTTATTCACAATTCCTAGTAAAAGAATATAACAATAGCTTACACGTGAATCCTGAACGGTTGAAACCTTTCCCTGAGACACTAACGTTATTTCTAAAAACAGCTAATATTTACCTTCACTTGAACATGTGATTATATTTTGTCTATTATGTACATATTACCCCTGCTTTCTCTTATATTTAAAGGTAGAAAAGGAATTATACTCTCGCTCTTTCTTTTGGTGTGATGTGGTAGTTAGGAGAGTTAGAGCAGCTCATGTGTCGTCCGCGTCACTTGACCATGGTTCAAAATTACTCGGTCCGTCGCCAAAAGCCCTTGTGTAGCTGAACAGTGCGACATTAATATTTACTCACTCTCGCTCTTTCTTGGTTTATGGTACTTGAGCAGAGAGGATGCAGCCTTTTTTTTCCTGCTATGAATTTGTAATGAAAGGTCACATAAATTGTTAACTCTCTCACCTATATTTTAATTACGTAAATAAATTTTTGTTTTTACTCGGCCTTTCTTTTGTCATTTCGAATTAAACACATTAAATTGTTTTTATGTTATGATGAATATTTGATTATAAAGATATCATTACATTTTTGCAGCCTGTCATCTAAAATAATGAACTCACTATTCTTAATGATAGATTATCGATTTGTCCCCCACGTTATTTCAAATATAGACGGTTAAATGAACTTTCTCAAATTTGTTCTAGCATTTATAACGTACTAGCCATTACCCGCTCTCCTTTTCTGGGTATTTCATAATTTTGAATCAATATATACCGTTTATATACTTAAAATTTGTTGATATCTGAGTCCTAGCGTTAGGTATTCTATTTTTATAACCTTCATCTCTTAATTTAAAAAAGGGCAGAACTTCTAGATAAAAATTTATAAAATTGAAATACAATTATCCTTTTCGCTCCCGTAATCCCCATACCCAAAAAGAATGTTCATAAAACCCATTTTTAGTATATCTCTACTCAACAAAATAAACATGATGACTAAATTTCAAGTCTAAATCTAGCAGTTCAAGAAAGGATATTTTTATCAATAAGCCCCGTAACCCCCTTTGAGAATTGATTTCCTAAAGACCTGTTCTTAGCCAATTCTAATTCAACAAAAGAAACATGTATATCAAACTTCGTTTTGCTAGTTTTAGTTGTTCGAAAACCGGAATTTTTTACCAATACACCTCAGTAACTCTCTACTCCCCCTCATAAGAGTAGATTTCCGTAAAATCTGTTCTTTGTAGACCTCTATTTAACAAAAGGAAAAAATGCCTAACAAATTTCTAGTGTGTGCATTGGTCTCACAGTTAAAAAACCGTATTTTTTTTTTATCTATAATACTCCTTAACTCCTCGCAACCCCGCTGAGGGTCAATATTCACTAAACCCCTTTTGTAATGGACCTCAACTCCTTGAAAGGAAGGAACATGCCTAACACATTTCTAGTGCATGGGTCTCACAGTTAAAAAAAAAGGAATTTTATCTATCACCCCCTTAACTCCTCGCAACCCCGTTGGGGGTCAATTTTCGTTAAGCAGCTTTTGTAGAGGACCTCAATTCCTTGAAAGAAACTTACCTGCCAAATTTCAAGTTTAGGTCTAATAGTGAAAAACAGAAATATTTATCAGTAACACCCCTTAAGCCTTTGCAGTGCCCCTTCCGAGTAGATTTTCACAAAATCCGTTCTTAGCGGATCTCTACTCCATGAAAGAAACATGCCTACCAAATTTCACGGCCTAAGAGTTCCGCAGATATCGTGATGAGCAAATGAGTCGCTTTTCCTCTTTATAAATATAGATTATTGTTTTGAAAAACCTCATTAATGCCTAAGAATACAATATGGACTTAAATAGAGGAAAATTGCTGTGTTCTCTCCCGTTGTCTTATAAACTTATCCTATTTTCTTGCAATGGCTATAAATCTAATGATACTCCCAATACATTTAAAATGACCAATTTGGCGATATGTTCATTCCGTGGTCTTCAGTCATCAATTCGTTCTCGTATGAAACATAATTTAACGACTGAAAGATCTTTTATAATGTTTATAAACAATTTTTTATTGATAAACTTTTAAGATTGTTATTTTAATAAAAACGAAATAATTACTCATAATTATCTATTCACAAATGTTTAGAGAATGTTTTAATAAATATATTATCCTACTTTTGTAAAATATTTTTAAGAAAATGAAATAACAATAATAATAGTACACATATCTTATCTAACAATTTTCAAAATTACATGAATATTTAAATTGAGATATAAATTTTTCAAGGAAGAACTACATGTAAATAATAAACATGTATCAAGTTTATTTTAACAAAGACACTTTAAAGCTTTAATAAAGAAAGTGTGTTTTAACTAAGGCATGAAATTATTATCCGTAACAAATAAAATGAAAATGTAAAGAAAGAAGACATTTGGAGGAGACGAAACTAAATTAAAATAGAATTTATTAAAACTTCCGAATAAGATACATTTTCACAACAAATTTTCTTTAATTCATAACAAAGCATAAAAGATCTTTAAAAGATACACAATGAAATATAAGCTGTAAGGAATTTTAATACTGATTCAAATGCGCCAGATGTCCTCTATGTTTTCACTGTAGATTGATTATATGTGAAGGAAAAAGACCATTGAAAAATGAATACCATTATCAATACACTTTCAGCAATACCAAGAGAGAAATTTACGTCTTGAATTACGAAGAGCAGCTGCTCGTAAAAATAATCTTTTTTCAAGCGTTAAATTTATATTCAGCATGTTTTTATAATGCAGCGTTTCTCAAACTGTAAGGCGCGCCCCTGGGGTGGGGGTGATAACTGTACGAGGATGCGTGAGCATATTGAAAAGCCGTAAACAAAAGATTATTTGAAAAATTATTCATTTACTGAAACTAAACAAACATAATGCATTCCAACAAAATAAAATACGCATTTACACTGATATAATAAACTTAAAAATGCATTTCATAATTAGTTTAACAATTCTAAGTTTAGAACAAGTTTAATAATTACCAGTGACCCCATGAGTTTGTCATATACAAAATTATATACAAAAATTAACATTTATCTTAATAATTAGTAAGGTTTATAATTAATCCCTTAACTGCCGATAAAAAGTTGCGCGATTCACTCCCCAATGACAGACACCGTTTTCCACATAGGCCCGCGTATGTGATGTAAGGGGGATTAAGAAAAGGAATTAAAATAAGCAAATCCTCTGAAATGAGTAAATCCTTCACAAAAATTGTCAAGGCCCTTTTATTTCATTTCAAAGCCTTCACAATAATTTTATAAATTGCAGTGCACAGAAAAGATCATACTTCGGAAAGGCGTATATATACGTCTGAGGCAATTAGCGCGTTGGATGAGCAAAAAGTTTACATACGCCGTTGGCCCTTAAGAGACTAAAGTCGTGTTATAGCTTCAGGGTCACAGTATAGTATTACTGAATTCTATACATTGTTATCGTACGGAAATATGCGCGATGAAAATTATGATTGAATATCGGGTCACGCAATATTGAAAGTTTGAAAAGCACTGTTTTAATGTAATTATTTATTTTAATTTGCTTAAAATATTCTTCACACATAAATACTAATAGTCATTTTAGAGATCGAAGAGGAATATTAAAGAAAAGTAAAATCGCGTTGTGTGACAAATAAGGGCATAGAAAAGTTTTTTTCTTTATAACCCAGTAGATATAACTCCACGTATTGTTGATTGCATCAGAAATCGAAATATATTTACAGTATACGAAATAACACGGGCTGAAAAGTGCCTAGCACATAGATGTCGCTAGTTTTATTGCAGTCACCTTTTTTTCAGTTAATACTAACCTTCAAAAGACAGCTGTTATATAAAGTTTCATGATATTCTATTCATTAGTTTGTGAGTTATTGTGCTAAGAGTGACGCTACTTTTGTTATTTTCAGAACAATGGATCAAAAACAATTTCGTGTTTTAATTTTACACTGCTTCTTGATGGGAAAAAATACCGTTCAAGCGAAGCAATGCGACTACTGGCTGTTCGCAGACCTGAAAAAAATGCTCGCCGGTAAGATTTCGCACGAATGAAGAGGCTATCACTGAAACTGAGGCCTATTTTGTGGCAAAAGATAAATCGTTCTACAAAAGTGGTATTGAAATGTTAGAGCGGCGCTGGAATGATTGCGTTGCTCTTGATGGAGATTACGTTGATGAATAAAGCTAATTTTGAACAAAAAAAACCTGTGTTTTCTTTGTTAGGCCCGGGACTTTTCAGCCCATGTGTTATACTACACAATACTTTTAAATTACGCTTCTCTATTTGCTGAATAGTAGAACACTATGTACTACTGAACTTTTTAAGACCATAAATCTGTTACTATATGATATAATATTTGTTACGAATTACGAAAGTTTTTGATCGGTTAACAATATCTTTTTGTATTTTCGTTTAACGGTATGGAAACTGAAATGATTGCCTGATGCATCTTAGCTAAACTGTAACAATCTAAGGACAAAAATTATATATTACATTATACTTCATTGAATGTATCTTAATATAGCCCTACTATCAAATTATTATTACTATTTTGTAAGTGTCTCTTACTTGCAGTAATCCCGTAGTTTTTGCTGCGTGTCTGGGAAGAAAAGTCGTCCTTCACTGGCTGCTTGACTTTTAGAAGTCAGACATTTCATTATTTCAACAGATTCGCATTGAGCCTCTTTAGCTGGCACAGTACCTGCAAATAAAAAAAGACATTCATTACATATGTTGAATAATTTCTTTTAGAATATTTAAGTGATAATGATAAATATTGTAATATACTGGCTGTACAATTAGTTTATGGATAATGGTAAATTTGGGGACCACATTAATGTTTTTGAAGATACATCCAATGTATGTAAAAAACAGGTTGATACAGAATATAATATTTTTTTTTTGGCATTTTCAACTGTATGTATAGTTATTAATAACAAATCATAAAATTCTTAAGTGAACAATTAGGGGGTTTAAGGTACAGGTGAATCAGATACCTAATTTCATGCACATATTTGGCAGTTAGGTTTGAAAATACTCGAAAATTTCGGATGAAATATATTATTTTGATGCTTTGAAGAGTTCTTTTACTGGTAACAATTATTTACTAATATTCACATCTAGTCAATTTTGAAAGAAATCATTGAGAAAAAAACAAATACCTCCTCGTTTAGATTTCCGAGAGTTTCCAATCTATATGAAAGATGTTGAATGATAGTATACAGCAAAAACAACGTAGCCAAAGTCACGGAAGAGGACATTAAATTTACTGTTTTTCTTATTCGTTATTTATTATTTAAGGCTGAAACGTTGTTTATTAAATTCGCTTGTTCTTTGTTGTCTATCTTCGTTAAAACTGAGAAATTGCGATTGAGGCTCGAACCTTCGATATGTTGTAAATGCTAGCAATGAAAAAGACAAATCCTTCTAAATTAAGAAGTCCATAGGTTGTCAAAAATAGTGATTATCATATGCTTTCAAAATAAACAAATTTTAATTCGTTTTGAAATAATATTGCTCACGAGCAACGGAAAGACTATAAGCCACTAAGAAAATTTAAGAATTAAATTATTAAGTTATTATTAATAATTTTAAATTAAAAATTAAGAAGAATTTAGACATTTAAAAATAGTACTCGATTGGTACAAATTAGAATACTTTCAATATACCAAACGATTTCTCTCTTTTAAAGAGTTAGATGAATTATAGAATAAAATATTATCAATAAATCATCAAAACCCCAGAATTTAATGTTTTTTTTAGCGAAGGGGCTTCTCTTATTGCATTAACAAAAAAAATCGAATTTTAAAAACAATAATTGTAAATTGAACCATTTAGAAAACGTTTTAATTTTCAATATAATGTTCTTAAATGAAAAACAAAGTGTCAATCTCGGTAAAACAACTTTATTAACTCTGTATTATAATATACCTTTATTTATATGTTTTAACACATGATTTATTAATCCAGAATAAGATAGCAAGTGATAAAAAGAATTGCATTCTTTCCCTCTTCTTAGTCCTCAGACAGCGTTAAACAAACATTTTATCTAAATTGCTTCTCAATACACGCAAAAGAATATCATTTTCACAAACTGTCTTTATAAGAAACTGAAAATTTTATATCACGGCTTAAGAGAGAACGAAGATCAATATTTCATTATTCTAAGTGCTCAATATATCCTAAAGTGTTTTTATGGCTAGATCAGACTTAGTATTCCTCACATTTGACTTCTTATGTATGAAATGCAATAGTTTTTTTCGTCAAAGAATTAAGATTCTTTTTTAGATAATATTCATTTTTTTAGTGCTATGATGTAATATCTTTACTTTCAGACAGAAATATTCCGTAAATTAAATTCATTATTTAATATCATTTTTAATTACGATTTTAGTCTTAAACAATATAATTTAGTAATAAAACAAATTAAAACATTCGATTTAAATGGAAAACATTAAATGGTAGGCAATCACGATAGTAATTAGGACAACGTTTACTATTAAAGCATCATTTCGGTACGGCCATTTTAAATAAACGTTTTACGAATATTTGCTTAGTTTTAATAATGACAAGTGTTTGAAGTTACAAAATTCTCATGTAATATTTTTCTAGCGAAGCGAGTTTGTTCAGAATTTCACCAAACGATACTTGAGCACAAATCGATTATAGAATTATATTTAATTTTTTTTTAAAAAAAATTACACCAATTATTAAAAAGATGATGAACATTAAAGAAGAGCTACTTGAAATGGCAACATTGTAATTAAATTTTATTCAATGATTTATTTGTATGAATTAAACGTTACTTTATGTTAAAAGATTTTTAATAGAAGCAGCTTGTTGATCTATAATGAAGTTTAATTTGTACTTTTATCCAGCAAGCTCATTTTCTATCGAAATCAATTATAACTCAGTCAGTGAAATTTTGTTGACTTAGGAGATTATACTTACATTTTTAATTAAGTTTGTGCCTGTGTTTCATATGATAGTGTTTAAAAAAATGAAAAAAAAAAAACAGATTTAAATTGTTTTAATGGAATTAAATAACTCAGTAAGACCTTTTTGACATCCTGGGATTATACTTGTATTTTAATTAATTTTGTGCTTGTTTTTAATACGGTAGTGCTTTAAAAATGAAAAAAAAATCCAGAATTGTGAAAATTGTTCTATTATGGTATTTTCCTTTCAAATAACCGAAAAAAAGACCTTTTTTTACCGAAATTGTAGAGGATAAATGCTAAATTAAAACACATCATATAGCTGTATCAAATTTTGATGAATAGAGCATTTTGGTAAACTTATGAATTTTAAAAATATACCCAGTAAATAAAAAGCAAATATTGCATTTTAATACTGTTAAGAATATTAAATTTTAAATAGATGCACTGTTTAAAAATGATCCATTAGATAATTGTATTTTATTATAATAAAGCTTTTGTGATATTGTTTGTATAATAATATGAAAAACAAGTCTTTTATTTAATTTTTGTGTTTTTTCCCCGGAGGTTAGGATAAAATAAAATTTTCATTAGAAATATTAATAAAAATATGTTATTAAACCTTGTCAAATGACAAAGTCGAGCATGGGAAACTTTTCTGCGTAAGTTTTGTTTCTTTTTTTTTGCAAACAAATTTGAATTAATTTTTAACTTATTTAAAATACCACTATTCATTATTACTAATAAGGTAATTAATATAGTTATTAAAATCATCTTAAATATCTTTTCTCTCACCACTTTGGCTTAAAATTATTCTATATGAATGTTTCTAAGCTAAAATAGATCGACATTTCAAATTCCGTTTTATTTAAATTTACATAGGAATAAAAAATGCTACCAGTAATTTCATTATAGCTTAAAACTAGAACTAAATATCACCTTTAGAATACATTAATCAAAAAAATGAAGAAACATTAATTCTCTGTCAAAGTTAAGAAGACGGTCATAAAAACAGTGAAAATAACCAACAAATCTCGAAAACTGTATTGAATAAATTCTAGCATAATTAAACATTCAAATGTGGATATATTTTAATACTATTTAGAAGATATAGTAAAAAAAAAAATTATAACATTATTTAACAGCTTTTAAAATGAATGTTTTAAAGTAGGTTTATTTATTTATATGTGTTATAAGAAATAAAAATAATTTATGTAAAGAGAAAAGTAGACGAATTACCATTAACAATAACGACTAGTTAAAAAATTACCAAATTTGATCCACAACAAATTTCTTTCAGATAAATCTCTATTAAAATATTGTGGTTGATAATTCAGTATATTTTATAGAGTAAACCATAACACACTTTTTTTATAACTAATTTAGGCTTAAAAAATTCAAAGAAACTGTGATTAATATTTTATTCTTTTTTTGTCAGACGGTTTTAAGAAATCCACATGTCATAATATTTTAAATAATATTATTAGGAAATAAATATATTAAATTAGTATCTTAAAAATAAATATTTAAATTATTATCTAAAAAATAAATATATTAAATTAATATCTTAAGAAATAAATATATTAAATTACTATTAGGGAAATTTTGTCTTAAGAAAAGAAGGTTTTAATATTTAAAAAAATATAAGCAAACTATTCTAAAAAAATGATAATTACTTATTTAATTAAATTCGCTTTATAAAATACGTATTTTTGAAAACTTCCACATATTACTTTTTATCGTTTGCAATTAAGGAAACCGTAAATGTTTTACATTTATTTTCGTGTAAAAAGAAGACAGAAAACCTTAAATATTATATACTTTAATGCTTGATATCAGAATCAAAGTTTATTTTAGACTAAAAATTATAACCGATAATTACTTCAGAAAATTTTAAAAATGAATCTGATGAAGAATATTTTCTCTATATAAATGCAAAGAAAGAATCATGAAACAACTTCATGCTTTTTTATAATAAAAAATAAACCATAACACATAATCTATCAAAATTTCCGGTTTTTTTCTAAAAACCACGAGACATTTTCAAATATAATTAAGTAAAATTTTTCAAATAAGTTTTTCAAATTTTTGATAAATTTCCCTTATTTAAAGTCAATAATTCATTTCAATATTAATTAAACCGAGAATAACTAAAAAATTTAATTAATTTAATATGCTACTTCATAATTATAAAAAAGTCACCAACTCTGGTCTAAAAAAATCTCTGATTTCAATAAATAATTACAGCACTATTTTCGGATAAAGTAATACATTCTTCGAAAATATACGTTTATAACCGATTTTTCTCACGTCAATATCGATGACGAATGACATGTGGGGAATCGTCGTCAACCATTGATAACATTTTTTGCAACAACTGAATCAGAAGAGATAACTATTTATTGCGATTATTTTATCTGCTATTTTTTTTCAAAAGCAGATATCATATTGAGCATTGGAAAACCAATGATTTTATCTTTTTTAGTGTGATATATGGATTTGAGATAACTCACTGACTATCATGTCATTTCTTTACAATCATAACAAGAATATTTTCGCTTTTAGATTTTCTCCTGAATAAAAATTCTTTGTATTTAGTTATGTTAGTAAATTGGTTTAAAGATACGTAGTATTGGTAAATATTATTTATTTACAGGAAAACATTATGAACCTATTGAAAAATTATGCTCAATATATAAGCAAAAAGTTTTACTTTATGAAATATGTCTTTCATAAAACAGAAAACTGATATGATATTTAGTTAATTTGGAAAGTTGCTTTTAACTTAATTATAAACGATGTAGCTTTTTGTATAATCAAATACTTAAATGATTATCTATTTTGTCACAAATTATGATGTCTACGTCCGGAGCTGTGATTTTGAAAAAGCGTACAAATGGATAACTTTTTGATATTTAGTATCACACTTGAATTAGAATATACACATAAAATGGTTTTAAGAATATTATAACAAGAAAGAACTATTTAAAAGCAATTTTTTTTACCAAAAAGGAAGAAAGAATGACATTTTCAAAACAATATCTATCCTTTTATGAAAAATATTTCTTTAATAACAATATATTGCCTATACATAGCTAAGACTTTTGTTCAGAGTCTGAAATAGGACTTTTGTAAAATATAATTTAAAGTGGGTTTATTCGTAAATTTTAACATGAGACAAAAGTTATTATTTCAATTGATAGGAACTGAAATTAATGTGAATTTTTCAAAAGTTATTGTCCAGACTCTGTTTATAAAAGTTTTAGCACTATATATTTATAAAAATCATTATTAGTATAGAAGCTTTTTTCTAAGAGAATATTTTGAAAATAATTGTTATTCTTTTCCTCTTTTGCTAAAAAATTGCAATTAAATAATTTTTTATTGTAACAAAATTCTGAAGACAACTATATATATATATTCTAATTCAGAGGACACAAATTATCAAAAACAATTATCCATTTATAAGCTATTTCAAAATTACTGTTCCGAAGGTACTTGGATACCTTTAAAAAAGGCTACTGATCCTTAGACGCAGAAAATGAGTACCTGATGACACTTATCTAAGTTTTCAAAGGTTTGAAAATCCAGCAATTTTTTTTTAAGAAATCAAAACATGTATCTGGATTTAAAAAATAGTAAATCGACTTTTACGCAATAATTTTTTGAGTATTTTTTTAGATAAATTTTTTTATCTATATACATTATTTCTCTCATTAATTGTAACAATTGAATTATCCAAGCTAATTTGGTATGATATCTGTAGTTATGTCTTATCATTTTTCCAAGTAATTGAAATTGCAGCTATTCAGATCTTACGTAAGTTAACTTCTAGAATGACAGTTATTTTTTTATAATTTATTGAAGGACAATATAATTAGAACAAACATATTGTTTAAAAATAATTAAACAACAAGTTTGAAAAATAAAGTCTTTTATTATATTTACAATATCAGTTAAGTATTTTCCTAATTAAAAATAAAATTCATCTTGAAGATATTCGAATTTACTCGAATCTAAGCCTCCATCGATTCTAATCTGCACCACAAATTCTTAAAATATTTTTGTGAATAAATGTTGTCATTGATTCTAAGACGCACCCCCAATTCTCTACACGTTTTAAAGAAAAATAAAAGATTGTGTAAAAGATTGTTTAAAAAAAATAATAAGAAATAATTTATTTTACCTGTATTAAAAGTTTTCAAATACATACATGAGCCTATAATTACTTTACCTATCAGTATCATGTTTCAAAAATGATTCTTCACTCCCACTGTCAAAGCTGATTTCGGAATTGGTGCCGGCGTCGCCATTTTCCCACATGATGTCATCTTCCATGCCATCCAATACATTTGTTATGCAACATTTTTTTTCAAGAATGTTAAAGTATTTTTTAAGACTATTGAACATTTACGAGAAAAAATTATATTATTCTTTTTATGCTATCGATGTAAATTTGTTTCATCGTTGTCAAATTTTCAGTGGCCGCTGCTCTGTTTCCATTTTTTTTCTGCAAGTAAAATTGCCTCCTTTTTCATATTTGCGTCATAGTGAACTCGTCTTGATGCTACTACCGATATCTTTGATGTTTAGGTGATTAAAAGAAAGCGTACACAGAAAATTTTTCTAAATACGAGCAGACTACGATGCTTAGGATAGATTAAATACTGATGATGAACTGCAGAATGCGATAAGTCATCGATGCAAGTAGACAGAATGGACGGTTACATTTTTCCTTTTGGAAAGGTGGAAACTCAATTTCCCCTATCCAACAAATGTTTTGCCTTCGATTCTAAGCCGCATCTGATTTTCAATAGCATTAAAACTGGAAAAAATAGTGTGGCTTAGATTCGAGTAAATATGGTATATATGTTTGCTTTTCTCTACTATGAATTTTAAAAATCAACGTTGTTTTTTCAAAGTGTTCCTGCTACTTTAAATTTTTCTGGATTTTTAAAAAAATCTTACGGAAAGTACTATAGTGGAAAAATTAACGTTATGAAAAAAACAATAATAGATAATTGTTAAATTGCGCAATAAATCTTCATTTTAGAACAAATTTTGTTCCCAATATGTTTACATTGAGCTACATAAAATACCGGATTCCCGTAATGCTGTTTCTTGACATTTTCATTTGTGATTATTTATTCTCGTTTTAAAAATTGGATTTAACTATAGATTTTAAGCCTATCTTGGACTCTTGGATTACATTTTTTTCCAGATTCATTGAAAAAAAGGGGAAGGGGCATTTTTAAGAGATGAAGTAAAAGTTTCTATTGTTGTTTGATTAAAGTTGCATTTGATCTAGGTTGCAAATCTTTCTGATTATAAGACTTTCTTCTCAATTGCAGATGAAAGTATTATAGAAAGTTTAGGAGTACAGATTTGTTTTTCGGAACACAAATATTTCCGGGTTTTACAACTAAAATAAGAATAGAAAATTTTCCTTTATCGCCTAAAAGCTTTTGATAAATTATAAGAAAATAAAGTTTGCATACATTCGATTAAAATGTTTCAGCATTATGCTATGAAAAAAAAAACCAGCATCTTTTTAATCTGAAGTTAACCGTTTTAAGGTATCTGACTACGTTCGGAACCGAGATTTTGCAACAGCGAATAATTTAATAATGAATAATATAATAATTAATAATTTTTTGATGTTTAGTGTCGCTTGAATTAAATAAAGACACATAAAATTATTTTAAGAATATTATTACAGTAATAAAATATTTAAATGCAATTCTTTTTTTGCCATAATAAATGAAAAAAAAGTTTATATTTTAAAATATTCTCCTTTTATGGAAAATGCTTCTATAATAATAATATTTTGCCTACATATAGCTAATTCTTCTAAATGAAGCCTAGAATTTTTGAAATGCAAAACTTAAATGTGCATCATTTATTTATACTTTAATAGATAAGAGTACAGAAATTTAAAAAAAAAACATCTATTATCATTTCAATCGATAGCAACTCTAAGAATACAGTGAGTTTTTCAAAAATTCTAGCTCATACTCTGTAAAGAAGTTTTAGCTTATATAGGAAACATTTTTCATAAAACGAAAACAATGCATTTTTTCTTCATTTTTTGCCAAAAAAAATTGCATTTAAATAATTTTCGTATTATAATAATATTCGTAAAACAATTTATATGTATATTTTAAACTCAAGTGTTACTAACTATAATTTTTTTCCATTTATACGCTTTTGCAAAACAACGGCTCCGAACGTTGTCATTTACATAAAATACTATCTTTGCATTTTGTTACAAATATATTTTACACAGATTAAGATAGAGTAGTATAAATTTAAAAACGTTTATTTACAGGAAGCCCAGATACATTAGCTAAAAGATGAAAGCATTTTTAAAAAAAAATTCTTCTTATTCTTCAAAGTGGTTCAGCCATAAATATTTTCAGATTTTCCATGTTTTTATAATCGGCAAATGCCGGCTGGGTGGCGTAGTTAGTTACGCACTGTCTTTGTACGCGCAAGTTTTCTGGTTTTACTCCTGGCCTAAGTAGGTGAAATTTAATAATGAAAAAATTTGACAGTGTCCATGTCGTTTGAATATGCGGCATGTTAAAAATCTCTAAAGTGCCTGTTTGGCTTGGGTTCCCATTGTCAGAGCTCAGGTGCCTCCCTTTGGAGGGAAACTGGGTGTCAAAATTACATTGTGGCAATTAGTATCTACCAATATGGTGGCACACTAAAGAGAGATATCACCTCTCGGGGAATGTTCTAGGTCTGCAATGGTAATTACCAATCCACAGCCCCATTTGAAAGAAAAAATATTGACGAATAAGAATATTTAAGGATATTTCCATGCAAATTTGTCTTTCAGTGTGTAAGACAAAATTGTGAAAGTAATATGATATATGAATTGGATCATAAATTTCAAAGTAAAAACAAAAATATTACAAAACTTCACTATTTATCAATTATAATTAGCTGCATTATGAAATTCACTTCGAAGTTAAACCCCAAAACTCATAAAAGGGATTAAAAGTAATTTTTATTCATTATTTTTCAAAAGGAAAAAAAAAAAAACCTCTCATTAGAAACATTTCATTTTCAGGTCTATCCTTTTCATTTTCATTGAAAAATTCTCTTTGGTTTTCCTGAAAAACTCTTTTTTTTTCCCTTTCAGAAAATGAAGTTTCTTTTTTAAAAGCATTCAAACGTCAAATAGCTAAATCAATACATCGATTCATCTTTTGCGTGAGAAATTTTCAACTTGAGCTAATTGAATGATGTATGGGTTCTTTGAGAAAAGTGATGTTTCAATGTTTCGATTCTGAGAAGGCATATAATTCTTATTTAATAATGAAAACCTGAAATTTTGTTAATAATTTGCTTACATTTTAAGAGAATTTAAATAATTCAATATTTAATATAGTGAAATAAAATAATTAAAAAAATAAATTATTATTTATTTGAATGTTCATTAGAGAGAACCAAATTTTTTTTTCCAGAATTTCAAACTTATCTATGCGGAAAATATATTCTCTGGCATACGGATGAAGAGAAAAATAAAATAAAAAATTAATTTTTATGTTAAATATTGGCACAAGAGAATGGAAATTTAGGTATTTGAGCTTATTTTTTGTAAAAAGTCAAAGTAATTTAAAAAAAAAAAGAAAAACAAGCATTTTTAATATTTTTTTAACATTTATTGCGATGAGAGGCACCTTCTAAATAGTAACGACCCTCAGGGGGCTCACCTTCTTTAGGTGAGTACGTGTGTCACAATCCCGAGGTGCCCTAGTGATCTTTTCCTTTTCCCACGGGGTTTACTGTCTTTGGTAAACACGGGCTTCACGAACTCGGGGTACCCTAGTGATCCTTCTCTATTTTCGACCCTCTTTCTTGTCATTCAATTCATTCTTTCTTTCTCTTTACGTCTAGACCACAGATATTAAAACAAATGTTTGGCGCCAATAAACCCCAAAATCACTCACTCACTCTAAATAGTAACGAGAGAACAAAAGCACATCAGGTACATTTAACAGTTTCTTTATTACTGAATCTTTTAACAAGAACCTGCTGTCAAAATGCCTGTGCACGATAAAGCGGAAGACGGACAAAAGTTTGGATTGGACTGATTCGACGGTGTGGGGAGAGAGAGCTCGGTTTGAAATGGTGTTATATCCGTCCTCCCTACTCAGTACTCACTAATCAATAATCATCATTTTTGGTTATTTATTTTCAAAAGAAACAATTTTATTTTGAATCTGAAATTCTGGTATCAAAATTAAACCTTTTTTCATTTTTTTCAAAAATTTAACTGTGGCAATATTAAATTTTGAATCTATTTTTTTTTAAAATTATTTTTTCTTAATCTCTATACCATAGATCAGGGGCGGCGAGTCTTTATTGATCAACATGCCATTTTTTCTACAGAAATGTTTAATGTGGTACACAGACGTGCCGTCAAATAATTTTGACTTGTGATTATTGGGAAAATAACAAACTATAAATACAACAATCCAAATTATTTCGAAAAAATAAATTTTGTACTTTATAGTAGTAAATGTTTTAGTTATACGTGTAATTCAAATTATAAAGTAACGTTAGTGGGATTTCTGCTGCTGTAGATTAGATGAAAAATAACTTATTAGGAATGTAAGATGTTACTTTTAGAAAAATGCATGCTGAATTGGAGTTATCTGCCAAACGGTTTCAAAACGAGTCTTTAACGTTATTCATCTTTGAAAATAATGACTCGCCGGCATAGGTAGATGAAAATATGGTTAAAATAGAATGACCCAAGTTCTTCAAACTGCTAAATATGTCTGGAATCGAATTCCATTTTTCCAAAATTTCATTATTAGCATTTTTACTAATACTGCTTATTAATCTTTCCGTTTCAATCAATTCCAACTTTCTCCTTTCTTCAACAAATTTTTGAATCCATATTAAATTAGACTGGAAATCAATCAGTTGTATTTCAAATTTTTAATTTTCCAAACCATCAAACTGGGGCAAGTTCAGTTTATTTAATGAAATCACATCAGGGTACATAAAAAGAACTTGAGCGTTTCTGATGATTTTTTTGAACCGAGAAATTCTTTCTGAAAACTCCGACCGATCACTCGCGTTTGTTCGTAATACTTCATATTGAACTTAGTAATTTTGAATTCAAATGCAAACCGTTTTGATCGGTGGTATGCCCAAAAATACTATTTTGTGTGCCATTGGTTCGCCATCCCTGCCATAGAAGGTTTTCTTCGCATAGCTAGTTTCCATTTAATAGTATTTCTTTTTCTCCATATAACCGTGATCCCTCCTAATGTGCACATGCATTCATCAGATCTTGAACGTATTTGGTTCTACTTGACAGTGAAAGACTAAAAGATTTTAATTTTTGGGCGCACATGAAACTAATCCTTACTAACATTATAAACGCGAATGTTTGGATGTATGGATGTTTGTTACTCTTTCACTCAAAAACAACTGAATGGATTTTAAGGAAATTTTACAATAATATAGCTTATACATCAGAAAAACACATAGACTATAATTTATAAAGATATTGTGTGTAGTGTTCAAAATACAACGATAAATGTCAAATAAGTAGGAAAAATTTTGCCATCTGCAAGCTATTCTGGGCGTGCACTGTAAAAATTGTTAGAGTTATACGTATATAATCACGTATACGAAAAAGCTCGCCACAGCATATATCTATCTTTTATGTGTAAGCCATTATCGCCAAAATAGTGAACCATAAATATAATAAAAATCCATGCACGTTTTTTTCATGATTTTATTATCAACCGATCACTATGAAAATTGGCAAATATATGTATTATTTTTTAGAAAAGGTTTTTGTGCTATCCTTTTTGTCGTAGTTCCTCACCAGGTGGCGTTATTGCATATCAACTCCTGCATCATTCAATCAATTCCGGCACCACAGAGAACGCCTTCTCCGATGGGCAGGCGTTAGAGGTACACACCGTACAGGGCGTCGTGCAAACAGACCACCACCGTGCAGTCTTCTGGCCACGGTAAAACGCGATATAGGTCGTCCAGTCACGTGTGTCTAGCGATTTCTCCCGCTGTCTGCCGCCTGTTTCTTCTGGCCTGTAAGGCAATATACCGGTCGTCTGCGGGTGTGGTTCCTCGTGGACGACCACTACTGAACCCCCGGATAGCTGTTCCTGTAGTTTGAAATTGTCTCCAAAGTCGTGAAACGATGCTGTGAGCAATTCCGAACTCTGCAGCCACACTTGTCACACTGCGACCTTCCTCCAACTTCCCAATGATTCGACCTCGGGTAAAAGCATCCGGATGTCGTCTAACAGATAGATTATTCGCCATTTCTCGCTGAGGCAGCAACTCGGTGTGATTTTAACTGCTATACGGTGTGCAATCTCTTTGCCAGAAATACTAATCTTATACACCGACAACATGCTTCACTACTCAGACACTCCCCATTACGTCTACCTGCATATCTGCGCATGTGCTACCGTACATCACCTCACTTAATCTCCTGATTGGTCTTTCTGTCCGCTCTGCCTCTTCGTTCAGCTGATATGCTAATTTTTCGACTTCGTCCTTAATTTTTGCACACCAGTCTATACACTATATTTATTATATGTATGAAAATGGAAGTTTGTTTATATGACCCGCTTCACTCCAACACCGTTCAAACAATTATTAGGAAAATTGGTATGAATATGTATTTTTTGTGGAGAAGGTTTTTGTGCTATCCTCTTTATTACAGCTCCCCTCCAGGTGACGCTACAGCATATCAACTTCTGCACCGTTCAATCAGCCGCCAAGTTGCCAACATAGTCACCAAAAATGATCCTAATTTGGCTCTATCGCCAACATTTCGCTATGTTTCCATTGAATCGCCATTATAATGTAAGGAACGGTGTTGCTTGCGAATCTTACAATTTTAACACAAAATAAATACAACAGAAAGTAATATTAACGTATTGCTCATACATATATAAATTATTGACATTATTTTAAGCATTCATTATACAATATGTGCAAAAATACGTTACTTTTGCTGAGTAGAGATCAGCTTAGGAAGGTGTTTTTTTTCCAAAAATCAACCCACAAGGGAATTACGGGGCGTTATAAATAAAAAAAGTCCCTTTTATTATCTATTAAACCTAAAGACTTAAAATTTAACAAAAATTATTTTTTGTTCAGCTGAGATATACAAAAAGCTTTTTTTGTTTTGTTTCATTTGCTATTCACTTAAAATTAATTCATTAGAAACTTATTCGTCCTCCAATCTGTATTGTTTAATAATTCAGTTCACCTGTACGGCAAACGGTGTACCAGATAGTACATTATATATATATTTTTAATTAGAGAACTCATTTTCTTTTCTTTTTTTCTATAGCTATCCCATTCAAAAATGCGAATGGATTTTTATTTAATGAATTTTTGCTACGTGAAGGGAACTTATGATTTAAAAATATTTGCGTGAGCAATGTATGAAGTAAATGTAATATAAGAATATGAACAACGTAGTTCATTAAAACTTTTTCTTAAATGTTGATACGTGTTACTACATTTTCTTTGAAAATTTAAACTGGATGTGGTAGCCCAGAGGTCATGGTCATGAAATGGTCAGCTTTGTCGAGTCATTGATTCGAAACCTAATGTCACTGAAGAGGATCTGACGGGACGTTAAATATGTTAAAACTCGTTGTCCCACCGTTGATATGGTGTAGAAGTTTGGGGAAAAGGGATGCCAGCTCAAGTGTCATCCTTGTCACTTGACCGAGGTTCAAAATTAGAAGATCCATCGCCAACAGCGCTTGTGTCAATTTATAGTCCGACGTTAATTTACACTCACTGGACTTTATGATATAAAACTTACTTTATAAATTTTTAAGCTTTCATATTTTTAATAACAAGAACTATAACACATATTAACAATATATGTATGAAAATTATTTATATCGATCTTTTAATTCTTAAAATAATTTTTAAAGTCTTAAAGCAAATAGAATCGTTGTAAAGATTTCTATATAAAATAAATTGAGACATGTAAATGTGTTTCTGATAAAAAAATAATTTAAATGCTTAAAGATTCTAATTTCCGAAATAAAAAACAAACTTAAACCTTGTATCTTAACATTGCGAGAATATAGCCAAACATGGAAACAACATTTGACACAGAACGTCATTAAAGCTACAATTTTATTACATTTTCTACATCCGCAAATCCATTAATAAATGTCACTGCAAAATAACTCTTATATTGCTCTTCAACAACCAATAATAATTCTCATCTTCTCTTCAATAAAAAAGCCCCCACCTTTCTCTCTTTACCTAAGGCGGGGCAAATAAAAGCTTTTAAAACATTGTTTTTGATGATTCCAAGTAAGTCACCGTTAACGATCTGCCTGAAGACAATAAACTGTTGTTCACTACTACTTTGCGTGTGTAAACACTTCATTGTAAACTTGATGAATTCGTTTCGACAAGACCCCGAAATTGAAGAGCGGTGATTTCGACGGTCATTACCACGCTGAGATCTTGATCTAGATTTTACGATGCCTAAATTTTAGAAAGTGTTGGCATTGGATATTTAATTTCGAAGCTGGAACACGCGAACGGTGTAAATAAAGAATTCTTCGAAGATAGTCACGCGAAGTATTTTCCGAGGATATAAAGTTTATTAACCTCTTATTTTGATTTTTAGTATGCAGGAATGTGTGAACATGTGGATATTTGGAAGTATTTTTTTCCCCGACATTGCTATAGTGACTCTAATGTTGTGAAGATTTTTTAATTAAACCTAGATCTCTGAAGCTATTCGCAGTGATATATTGTTGAGGTATTTTTTGTTTTCATGCATAATGCCACAAATATCTAATTTATTTGTGTATGAGGAGTTATAGAGTGTTGTTATTTACCTTTATAAATGGGTTTTGGGAAACAGTTTTATGTAAATTATTATTAAGAGCAAGCAATTATATGATCAATTAAGTTTTATATCGTGCACATGCAATACTTAGAAAAGGGTAATTATTCTATTATATGGATAAATTATTACTGCGGTATCCATTAGGTGTTTCGGAGAAATTACCCATAATGCAGTATCATTAGTTTCTACAAATAACACCCATTCTAAGAATTATTTAAAATTATCAATACTTGGTAAAAGTTTTCTTTTAAGCTGGCCGTCTGATTACGTTCAGAGTCATAATTCAGAAAAAGCGTATAAATGGTAAACTTTTTTAATATTTAGTGTCAGTTGAATTACATAAATATGATACAACTGAGACACTAACTATGAAAAAGTTTACGTATATATATATATATATGTAAACTAACTAACTAATATATATATATATATATATTAGTTGTTTTTAATATATTATTACAGCAGCGTTTCTCGAACTGTAGGGCCAGGATGCGAGAATATCAAAAAGTCAAAAATAAAAGAATATTCAAAAAATTATCAATTTACTGAAACGAGCAAAACAAAAA